>VZRI01006614.1:228522-319659 GCA_013397515.1 Upupa epops | reverse complement strand
TGCTGTGGGAAATGGTGTCCAATGCCTGACTGAAGTCTAGGTAGACAACATCCACCACTTTTCCCTCATCCACAAGATGGGACACCTGATCATAGAAGGTTGGTGAAACAGGGCTTGCCTTTCATGAACCCATGTTGGCTGGGCCTGATCCCCTTGTTGCCCTACATTTGCTGCATGATCACCTCCTACATGAACTGTTCCATGATCTTCCCTGGTACCAAGGTCAGGCTGACAGGCTTTAGTTCCCTGGATCCTCCCTTCTGCCCTTCTTGAAGATGGATATCACAGTGGCAAGTCTCCAGTCATCCAGGACCTCCCCCATTAGGCAGGACTGCTGATAAATGATGGAGAGAGGCTTGGCAAGTTTCTCCACCAGCTCCCTCAGCACTCTCGGGGGGATCTCCTCTGGCCCCAAAAAACTAAGTGTTCCAAAAGAAGCTACATTTACAGAAAGAAAACGAATACTCTCCATGGATTATTCACTCAGAGCTGGTAAATAGTTTGAGACATGACAATAAGCCCTCTAAGCACTGTGTGGAATTTATTTGCTGCATTTGCTTCTGAAATACCATTTGAAATTCTCCAAGTCCCTTCTGACAGCTAGGCTCATAGGGCAGGCTGTCAGTGGGGGGCTATCATTGCCTGGAGGAGAAGGAGGAGAAGGAGGAGGAGGAAAAGCAGGGGAACGAAGCATCAGAAGGAAAAACGAGCTTTTAAAAATGCTGTGATAAATGTGTGTGAAGGAGTTTTCTGTCTGCATCCTGGAGCTCTGATTCAATCGAACACACTATTAACATCAGGGCAGCTTGTGCATAGCAAGCAAATAGCACAGGCTGCCACAATGGCTGCAGTTGCGCATTCATTTTGAGGCATCCAGTTAAAAGAATTTTGTAAAAAGGCCGTGGTTTTGCTGTGTGCTGAAGAAGTATCGCTCGTGGTGTATCCAGATGGGTTTTCATTTGGGTCAGCAGCTGAACCCATGGGGCACAGCAGAGCCACAGAACATTTCTTGCAATGCCAGGGCTGCAGGGCTAGGGCTCTCCTTGCCATTGGCTGGGTGCAGGGCTGTAGGCACAGCAGAGACGCTCAGAAGCCCTGCTAACAAAGAAACATAGAGATCTGTGATCTGTGCTTGTTATGCAGCATCAAGCCCTGACCATTTAATGATGATGGAAGTAGGTCCACCCGTGTTCATCAGCTTTGGTAGCGAGAGTCTTACTGATACAGCAGAGCTACATCTGTCTCTTTCTGGCAGGGTGCTCATCTCTTCTCAACTGTACTTACTTAAATGGAATGAATGACCTATATTGATAGACATGTGCCTCCCTCCTGTGCCCCCACTTGCCGCTCATGAGCCTTAGTGTTCACTCTGCCTCTGATCCATCTGGGCTCTCTTGTGTCTAGACCCTCTTGCATAATATGCTAATACTTCCTTTTAACCTACCAGTTTCCAGGTCAGGCTTTTTCTTCCTAGGAGAGCTAGAAAGCCTTGTGACTGCAAGCCTGTATCTGTCCCACGTGAGCCTACTTCTCACAAGTTACTCATGAGCATTTTCAGCCCCACTCTCTTGGTTCTCTGCTGCACATCTGGCAGCCATGATTCAGTCACCCATGGGCCCCAGCCAGGGTGCTCCACATGATTCAGGAGGGAATAGCAAGCCCCTGACATTGGGAGAGGTGTAAGAAAGAGACTTTCCTTCAGATGGAGGTGCCAACTGTATTGATTCTCAAGCCTAATCTTTCTGACCCAGCAGCTCGTGTAATGATCGAGGCCTGAAAGGGTAAAAAGAACAGTAGTGAGACGTGAACGGAAATAAACTCTTTAGGAGAGAAACAACAACAAGGGGTGAGGCATGAGAAGAACAGAATAGATGCTAAAAATTGTGGATGGAGACAGTGAGAAAACTGCAGCTTTTTGGAAAGCAGACTGAAGTGTGGACATTCATGTGTGTGCAGACATCTGTGCCTGCCCACTACAGGCACCACTGCACACAGGGCAAATGTGAAGACAGGAAGCATTGCAGTGAGCAGATCCTTATCACTCCTGAAAGCAGCATGCCTGCATTCAGATGCCTACTTACCTCACACAAGTGTCTCAGGTTGGGTAAAACATGGCTGGCAAACATGGACCCCAGGCCAGCTAGGGAGGCTTTGTGTCCAGAATTGGGAACGTGATCCTCCTCCAGACTACCCCACCTCTGAAGCCTGAAGCTGTCACGAGGCTTTTTCAGTAATGGGCAAGAAGGCCGTTGCCTGTTTTTTTGTTAGAAAAAGCTATCTGCCACCATTTGGTTCCCTGCCTCATCCATCACACAGCAGCTTGATTTTGATGGAAGGCAAAGAGATTTCAGCACTTCGTGCCCTTGTTCCTTATCACCTAGCTCTCTGTCTTTGTGCTTTCCCTCTTCTTTGATCCCTTTTCCTGCACCAAAGGGCTATGGATTCTACTCCTGCCAGCTCTCTGAAGTGTTTTTTGATTTGCTTCTCCACTGGGCACTCATCACATCCACCTAATGATGCCTGGCCCCAGTCTAAACCCTTTTCTCTCTCTGCCTTGCCTTGTGCCAGTTTCCCCAGCCCTACCCATGGTTCTAGCAAGTGCCTGGCGCACATCCGCATGGAAGGCATAGCTTCTGACAGGGTTTTTTAGTCACGCTGGCTCTTCGTGCTGTGTGCCAGATGAATCCTGACTCTTCCAGGGAATGAGCTGGGTGGGTGGGGTAAAGGCAGCTCCACCCATGCCTGAAGAGCAGAAGATACTTCAATAGCACGTGGGTCCAACATAAAAGCCTTAGCTCATTAAGAATTCAAGCTGAAGCGGTTGAGCTTTGGGAATTCTGGCTTTCCAAGCTGCACTGTGTGAACGTAAAACCCAGAGCAGAAACACTGTCCTTTGCCTCACTCTGTCCTCTGTGGAAGCCAGCCCCAGCAGCCAGTGTTGTGCAAATCCTTCCACTGCTCCTGTCCAGCTATAGGCATGGCTCAGACTCCCTGCTTTTATTCCCAACACCTTTTCAGATTCTGCTGCTCTTTTTAGTCTCTGTATCTCTACCACTCTAGGGTTTTTCCTTGCCTCCTCATTCAAAGCTGAATGTAAAAAATGCCAGCACTTTCTAGAGCACTCTCCCAGGGACAGGGAGGTCCTTGACATCTAACAGCAACTAAAATACTCTAATTTTCACTGCACTGGCTTGATCACGGAAGCTACAAGCTTGCTGCACTGGTAAACATCCCAGGATTTTTGCTAGAGGCATGAAGTGCTCTTTGAGATCTGTTTGCTACCACTGGTTACTGTGAGTAAAACATAAAAGTGAATCTAAAATTTATCAAGAAATAGGAGGGCAGGATGCACTATACATACATACACAATCAAACTACCCCTGTGCCATGGGGCAGAACTAGTAGGGAAACTGGTTTGAAGATAACACTCATGGGTACTTCTTTAATGTGATGTGGTGCCAACAGCATTAATATACTGTGCCTGGAGTAGCACTGCAGAAGCCCTACAGGTGTTTTCAGTTCTAGAAAGACCATGTGCTGTGAGGATGGGCTTTTGATATGCTACTTACATTTAAAGTAGTGCGCTTGAAAAAGTGAAATCAAGTCAAGATTTTATTACGCAGGTGCATGTGGGACAGGGCAGCAGGTAGCGAAGCTCCTTAGTGAGTGTTCTAGATTGTTGGTGCTGTCATTATAGACTGACAAGAGTACACATGGAAAAGGAAGAGCAAGCAAGCTCCCACATGTGTCCCAGCAGCAGGCAGCTGTGTTGCTGTGACAGAGAGCCTGGCAGCGTTGGGGAGGCTCCTAGGGGGTTTGGGGAGTGAAATAAGAAGGCTTTCCACAGGAGTAGGGAAGCAGATAATTATCTTAGCCAATTGCAGATGTTTAAACCTCCTGGCTACCTATATATTCCATGGAGGGGAAGAGGCATTTTCAGAAGATGTTTTGGATGAGCTTTGTGCAGAAATGCCTCCTTTTCTGGTGTCTGCAGAGAGCACTTAAAGCAAAAAGACTATTTGTATTGGAGTTAAATGTAGGAGGTGGTGATATCAGGCTGAGATACTTATATATATATATATATATCTTTGGTGTATACTTTCTCCTGTAGTTTTGCACTGTGGAAGGATTCATTACAGCCCTGATGGATGAGTATCCTCATCTCCTCAGAGCCAGGAAGAAGATCTTCATTGCAGTAGTCTGTTTCATCTCTTATCTCATTGGATTCTCCAACATCACCCAGGTACATACAGCTGTGCTTGTACTTCCACTCATGGCACCTTTCTAGTCACCTTGGTGTAGCACAGCAGCACCAAAAGCTTTGTGAGAAGAGGCAGCATCCCTACGACCCATCCTCATACTGAATAAATAGGCCTGCTGAGCTCTGCTACTTTTCAAGTGACTTAGAATGCCTCCATAATTGTCACCACTATCCTGTTTGCAGCCAGGCTTTGCTTTTTGCTATTTGTAGTAGGGCATCAAGCCAACAGAACCCAAGCTGAGGGAACTCGATAACATAAAGATCAGTCTTTTGGGGCTGTGAACCTCTGGAGCTGCAGCCAAGCTTCACAAGTGTGGAGGTTAGGGCTGCATGGTCTGGAGATCCTTTGTGGACCATTGTATGCTGATGAGGAGGCAATGGAACTCATGGGAAGGACAAAGCAGACCAAATTAAGTGTCTCCATCTAAATCAGAGAAAAACAATCAAGTCTCGTGAATCTCTGCTTTTCTCCTCACCCTTGGCCATGCCTGAACAGGCTGGCTAACCATCTGCAAAAGCACATCAGTTTTTCTGCTGGGAACCAGTGGAAGCATTGCAAGGCTGACTCTACTGTCCGAGGAAATTAACATTAAAGCCAGCAGATGCAGACAGTAGCAATCCAAGCAACAGACTGATACTGTTGATCATAAGTATAATTAAACTCCTTGACATTGGTTTTGTCTCCTCAGGGTGGCATTTATGTCTTTAAGCTGTTTGATTACTACTCGGCCAGTGGAATGTGTCTTCTCTTTCTTGTATTCTTTGAGACCATCTCTATTTCCTGGTGTTATGGTAGGCACAAATACCTTCTTCCTTTGTTTTCTCCATGGGCACACTGAGTTATTTCAGAAGCCTCCACCAGTGAAGCCATTGAAACCTTTGCAACTGAAAATAGCTTAGTTTGAAACCCCAGAAAATCAGGAGAAGGTGGTTGACATCTCACCTTTTCAGGCCACCTCAAAGACTTTTGCCCAAACTGGCAGACCTCTAGGGTCCTGCCCTCTGGTCCAGGAGGGTTTTAAATGTCTCCAGAGGAGACTCTACACCCTTTCAAATAATACTTCTCACGCCGCAGCATTTTTGCCCTCCTGCTGTGTCAGGCCTGTGCTGTGTCATGAGAAAAGGTGAGGATCATGGTGCTGAGATGGGAAGGTTTTTTAACACTCATTTCTTCTTGTAGGTGTGAACAGGTTTTACAGGAACATTGAAGAAATGATTGGCTATAAACCTTGCATCTGGTGGAAGATCTGCTGGGCCTTCTTCACTCCTCTTGTCTGCCTGGTAAGACCTGTCTGTAGGAGTGCATCCAGAAGGGGCTCTTAGTTTGGATGGGGTGGAGGGGAAACACTACCTTATTGAGACAGTATAGGTCTGGTGTAAGGTGGTCCTAGGCAGATTTGAGACAGTTGAAGTAATACAGGAGCATCTTTCATTCTGCCCACTGGAAATCACCCACAAGAAAAGCTCTAGATGATTGTTTTAGTCCACATGAGACCATCAGTTCTTCTTTCTGAGATGCCAGAAGACAAACAAATAATTTACCACTAAAAACACTGTTAGTGGCTATGGAAAACTATCTCAGCTCCAGCCTCAGCCCCCAGCAGGCTTGTCAGAGCAAATGCCATCAGCAAATGCAGTATAACTAGCTTTGGAGTGGGTTCCTGTGCTTCCAGCAGGAGTAGAACAGGGAATGATGTGAGAAGGCCAGTGAAGGCCAGATAAAGCCTTCCGAGGCCAGCTGTGAGGATGCTGTTAACTTGCTGGAGTGGGGGCACTACTTGTCTGAGTAGTCCAGTGAAGAAAGAAAACAGGAGTACTCCATTTTCAGCTTTTTGCAAATAATAATAATAATTAATTCAAAATTAGCATTTGGCAGGCTGAGAGCATCTAGACCAGTTTAACAAGCTGTTGAGTTGCTTTAAGACTGCTAGGAGCTAAGAGGATAGTGAAGGAAAGAGTAGATGGATGGATGGACCCTGATTTTGCATGTCTTCACTTGCAATGGCCGATGCTCCTTTCCCAGGGTGTATTCTTCTTCAGTGTGGTGGAAATGACGCCTCTGACATTGGGAAAATACGTGTATCCTGCATGGGGGCAAGGCATTGGTTGGCTTATGGCTCTATCCTCCATGATACTGATTCCAGGATACATGCTGTACTGTTTCTTCACCTCAACGGGGACTCTCCGGCAGGTATGAACAGATTTTCCACTCCTCTTCTGCTCTCTGCTTAAACTTCCCACTGAACCAAGTAGGAGAAGAACCAAGCAGACCCTTCTCTGACAGTATTCAGAGTACGGCAGATTGGTGCTGTGCACTCTTTTTTCAGGGAGCATGGATCAGCCTCAGCACACAAAAGGGCCTCTGGCAACATAGGCTTGCTGGAGAGGAGCTAACTAGCACAACTGAGCTAAATGGCTAGGACTATCTCTGGGCAGCACATGGCTGGCTGTATCTAGCCAAGAGGGGTAACCATCAGATAGTCTCTCCTTAGGTCAGTCTGTCGTCCACTGAGCCCTCTTTCCTGGATCTTTCTTTGGTGCAGGGAACAGGAGCCCCAGATAGATTGGGAAGGGATGTTTGAGTTTTCTTACCACAGCGAAAACCCAGTTCTGGGAGTCCTTGCTGTGTACATGGTTACCTGGCATGTCTCAGCATTCTCCATGAAGCTTGGAATACCTCAGGGCTAGGACCTGCTCACGCCAAAGATGCACAACAGTAGTTTGTGAAGCATATTCAGCATGTGAGGGGTTAAAGAGCAATGCAGGCTTTTATACAGGACCCATGACAGCCACAACTCTCACTTGTCTAAAACACTCTTTTAAAATAATTTGAGCAAGGTTTCATGTAGCAGTGAATCGTGTCTGTATGGCATACCTAGTAATTACTGTTAAGATTTTATTTACAGTGTTGGCATTCAGACTTGAGACCACTGTGCACAGAGTCCCTGTCTGTGCAGCATCTCCAGATGCTGTCTGCTGCAAGTTATGGGTGCAAGAAGTCCCCACAGGGGTGCTGACTTCTGGTTTTCCCAGCTCAGCTTCAACAGACACTGGACATTATCTAAATTTCATGAGTTTACTACATGGATACTGTATTTTAAATGTTTAATTCAGAAATGTTTTGGCTAGTATTGCTGTAATGAGGTCAGCTTCAGGGTCTCTACCTCTGCATCTGAGTTGCAGGTGAATGAGACTTTTCTTCCTCGCAATTCTCCATTTGGATGGGCTCTGGCGAGGGACCTTGCTGGGGGAGACAATTTTTGGCCTCTTGTATGCACAGTTCTTGGATTAGCTTGTAATAGAGCTGGAGCTGCAGGGAAATTAGGTGCCAGTGCTGAATAAAGTGGTTTTGACAGACAGGTAAGCTTACAAGTCATTTGGATCCTACTGAGCATGACTGCGAGGAAAAAACATCCCAAACCATGAATGGAAGAAGCAGCTCAATGAACACTTCAAGTACTTCACTCAGCAACAGCCAGCAGTATTGGAGAGTAGGAACTTGTTTCCCTGTGCTGGAAAGAGCTGGTTCTTGACTTAGTGGTGTCTATTTGGGTCAGACTCAATCCTCCTTTGCTTTCTCTCCTGTAGCTTACAGCATTAGTCCTTCCTTGGCAGGCAAAATTGATCCATTCTTCTTCATCATCCCTGGTGCTCAGCCCACTCACCTCCATAATGACTTTGCCTATAGGTATTTTCCTGGGTTCTTGCTCCACTTTACTTGGCTTTGCAATTTCCCTTTGGTCAGCTCAGAGTGGCAATGATTGCTGCTGGTGCACAGATCTGTGCGTGTGAACTGGTTTGATCTACTTCAGTGGCACAGACCAGAGCTCTGGCAGTCTGCTGAAGCTAGTTAGTAATGCTTTACAGCCAACCCTAGCTGAAAACCTACAGAAACCGAGAAAATGGGTCTGCTCTGAAGGCTGTGACATTGCAGCTTTCTCTTGTTCCTACCAGCAGCTTGGCATTGCCTGGGTACTGTTTGCCTAGGCTGAAAGGGTGGTGCCTGTACTACAGAGCTGCCGTGTGGTCTGCAGCACTAAAGTAAAAGTGACTTGCAGAGGCCAACAGTGGATTGCTGAACGGTGCTGGAGGAGTAATTCCAGCTACACATGCTGTCCCATTGCCCTGTACCTAGGATCACCTCTCATGCTTGGGGCGCAGGGTCACAACACTCAGTCGTTGCCTTGCCCTGACTGTCCCACTGCTGCTGCCCTTGACATGCTCTCTCTCTTCATTCCCGGGCAGCGTCTGCAGCAGATGACACAGCCCAAGCCAGAGGTGTACACTCAGAACAACAGTCTCCAGCCGAAGACATCCTTGAATGGGAGGGTCTCGGATGCTGCTGTCTAGGAGGAGAGCATGGACCTCCTCGCCCTGTCTTTTAGCTGCTCATGCCATGTTGTCCCTGATTCCTCCAGCACACCTTGCTGTCCCTGGCTCCGTGATGGATTTCGCCTGTCGAAGAGGTGACCTGGTGGAGGAACTCTCTCATGCCTCTTCCTCCCGGCCCAGCTTACTAAGGCACCAGCTGCCACCAGGGTATTTTGTGGTGACTGTCTTTGTCCTGCAACAGGCTCTCAGGGATGAATAGCCAGTGCCCATGTCTTCCTCCTCCTGATGAAAGCTGATGCTTCTAGAGAGCTTAGACTGATTGCTGACCACTTACCTGTTCTGCTTGCCTTGCCATGTGAATATCCACAGAGCAGCCCATAGCACCCAGCCATGTTGTCACCCCAAAGAGCCAGCTGACACCTGGTTCAAATCCCAGGCAGTTGTTGGCTGACCCAGCAAAAACCACCAACAACAAACGTGTAATGAGAGGATGTGGCTGAATGAGAGATTCCAGAGAGGAGGCCGGCATGCTGGAGAATGGCAGCAGGACAGTGTGTGCTGCTCACAGGTGTGGTGTTTCAGCACTGCGCAGTCTCCAGCCATTTTCGCTGCATCCACTGAGGTTGGCACTGTGAGCCAGAGCCTAGCTGAGTAGGCACCCTCTCTGCAGTAGCCACTGCATAATCCCAAAATGCATTTGAAACGGTAGGTGGAGGGCTCTTTGCTACAGTGGTCCCAGTATTCTGCTGCTTTGTGCAATAGTGTAGTTTCTATCAAACACCTTCCCCAGATGCATCTCTGGATGTGCAGCAGTAAGATGAAGCATAAAGCCCATGGGTGGTTTAGCTTATGTCTTTTAGGAGAAGTAGAAACACCTAAATCCCAACTGGTGGAAGGTGGGAGCTCCTGGGGAATCTGGTAGCCACCACGCTTAAACCCAGCCCTGTGACCCAGTGCTGACTCCCCTTGAGAAGCATCTTTATAGCCAGCAGCTGGCATTGACACATCCTAACTGCCAGCCCATGCACCACAGAGTATCGTGAGCAGTTGTAGGTGCTGCATTACAGCTCAGGTTGGTTGGGAAGGGGCTCAGAGCATTCCTAAAGCAGCAGCATATTTCTTAGTTATAAAGCCTTGGGAAATGAGGTGCCTCATGGTAGGACCACGTGCAGGTATGACTACAGTGTTCCTGTTTGTGACAGCTTCACTGTGACCCCACACAGACATGGCCATGTACTTGGAGCATTTGATGAGCACCAGTTGTATGCGCACACACATGGCATGGCTCAGTGCAAATCTCTCTTTGCCCTCTCTTTGCACCCTGACAGCACCACCGGGTCTGTTGGTCTGCCCTCCTGCCACTCGCACCCCAGTCTCAGCTCTGAGTCAATGAACTAATGCATAAATGAGTGTCTGAGGAATGGTACATCCCAATTACACACAGCAGTGCAGATGTGACATGCTGCAGGGTGGCTCTGCATTGCCTGTCTCTGGCACCAGCTGGTGCACAGGGCCAATATGTTCTTCTCTGGTCTCCCAGCCTGAGGATTGGTACTGTAAAGAAGAAAGAAGTCATCTGGTGATTAAAACTGAAGTCAGTCACCTTTGGGGTGACAGCTTGCCAGTGCACCTCCACTGACATTGCTTCAGATGTGTAACTAAGTCGTGTTTGCACACACACATATGTTGTGTTCTAGCTCCTAGACTCTGTGGCTGCCAGGACCTAAGTGCATGTTTTGTAGTATTCCAACATCACGAACTAGGATCACACCCTGTCCCACATCAAGTCTTTAGGGTGTTTATTCAGAAAACTTGCAGCCGTTAAGTAGACATGAGGAAACACTGATTTTACAGGCTTCATCTTGTACAGCTGAAAGCCAAACAGTGAAAGCCGCTCTCACAGTTTGTCACAATTAATCTCAGCCAGTCACAGATGTGTCCTCTATCCTTGTCCCATCATTGCAAGCACTAGTACAGCTGAAATACTCTGTTCCACTTTCACTTATTTTTATAAACTGAGGGATAAAGGAAACCACTCTTCATATACACGTATGTCATCTGGGAGGAACTTCTGCATTGAAAACAGATGTTAACATCTGCTCTTGGCAGTGATTTTTACTAGAAATCTGCTTTTGCTTGTGCTTCTGGGTCACATAACCCCTCTCCCCTAAAATGTAGACTGGGAGTTACATGAGTGGGTGATGGGAAAAGGATTCAATCCTTGAGTAAAGACTTAAAGCCATGGAAGACCCCAATTTTTTCAATGTTATTCAGGCAGCTGAGGTCTGAGGTAGAACAAATCTGTGCCAGTGGTCAGTTTTGAAGCTCTTTGCCAAATCACTCAACTACTGTGAACACTGTTCATAGAGTTGTACCATCCACATTGTTCCTCCAGGGTAGTGGAGAAGGAAGGGTCCAGAACATAAAGTCTCTTCCCTGGTGGCTGTGGAAATCCTAAATCTCCAGTTCCTTCTTGCTGAGATTTTAGACCCAGCATCTCTCTGACTTTGTGACCTTCTGTGTGGCACATCATTCCACATGTAGCAGCAGGGATTACCCTGTGCATGGGTTGCTCATAATAACAACGATGAGATGTAATCATCCGCTCGGTTTTCTGCTTGTGACCTTTTCCTTTGGTTTCCCTCTTGCCCAGCTTCACTTTTACCTACCTCACTGCTTCCCTGCTATCATCCATCCAGTGGAAATTATCTACCTCGGTTTGCTTCTTCCTGCATCTTTGTTTCCCCCACTGTTAAATAATAGCTCTGTCTCCCTGCTCCTTCTATCCCTTCCTCATTTCTATCACTCTGTATTATCACCACCCTGACTTCCCTGCTTCTCTCATGCTCTCTTCTTCCAGCATGATTATTTGTTCCTGTATGCCTGTGGCTCAGCTGCTCTCAGCCTTTCTGCCTGCTGAGAGCTAGGTACAAGACCCCATGGGGGACCTTGGGTTTTTACAGGATCTGCTCCCCAGGAACTGATTTCCATCCCATTGTCAAAATTAGAATGAAGATTCAGCTATCCTATTTTCCTCTTTGAGGCAGAAAGCACTGTGTGAGGCAATGTTGTCTCTTGGTATTACTAGAAAAGGCATTTCAACCCGTGTTCTGCCAGGCTTTGCAGAGCTGTGCCTGGTCTGAAAGATTTTGTGGCCTTTCCTGTTTTTGCACTATTTTATTTCCACCATGAATGTTTGGATCTGCTAAATTTGGCATTTGTGGTCTCACAGGGAGCAAATTACCCTTGTCTGCCTGATTGATCCCCCTCTCCGGCATTTCAAACTCATCCCCTCCTTAGTCCTAGCAGACTCCCCACCTCCACTGCGCGCAGGTTTCTTGTCTAGTGAGAAGGCAGTGATGGGAACAGACCCTTGAGATCCCCCCATGTCTCAGAAAAGCCACTATGGCAGGTCCAGTGAAGCAGGCAGATCTACCTGTTGACTTTTTGACTTCAGTGTCCAGATACCAGCTGAAACACATGTGCAGTGCCCAGTGACAGTTACTCCTCTGTAAGAACTGCTTTACTGCTGTTCCTATGGTACATCACTGCTGCCTATCACCATCCTGCTCCTCACTCTTTTTGACTCACCCAGTAGAGAGGATACATGCATGACTACTCCCCCATGCCATGGTTCAGATGGGGTCCCACTCCCCTGTGCTCACCTACAGTACTCCTGCCTTTCCTTGCCCCCTCAGCACCCCTCAGCGGGCCTCTACCCCGGCACAGGCTGCCACTCAAAATAATCCCCCACAAAACCTCCTAATTCTAAGGAGCTATTTAGGGAGCTGTGCCCAAATCCCTCTGAAATCCTCTTTTTTCCTGAGCGCTGTGAAAAATAAATAAATGCCACTGCTCCCACCCTCTGCTGCAGCAGCAGGGGCTGACAGGGAGGCAATGGGGAAGACAACATTGCTTCACCGCTGCTCCAGAGCTGCTTCCACTGGAAACACAGGTAAAATCCTCTTCCTTGGGAGAAGGGAGAGCTTCCTGCTACCATTCTCTCAGATGTTGCTCCCGCAGTTGGCAGCTGGCTGTAAAACGCACGCTCAGCATCCACAGCATGATATCCTTACACACGATGTAGTGTAAGGCTTTAACCAGCTGACCACAGCATAACTTGTAGTATCTCCACAACTCAATTAAATGATGTGTTTGTTGCAGTTGTTCTCTGCATCGGGGATGCCTGCATCACTCTGCATGAGCAATTTATCCTAATCGTGGAATTGTTCAGGTTGGAAAAGACCCTTGAGATCATCAAGACTGACCAATAACCCAACTTTATCTAGTTCACCACTAAACCACATCTTTAAGCTCCACATCTAAATGATCTTTAAATACTTCCAGGGATGGTGACTCAACCCCCTCCCTGGGCAGCCAGCTCCAATGTGTGACTACTCTTTCCATAAAAAAACTTTTCCTAATGTCTAGCCTAAAGCTCTCTGGTGCAGCTTGAGGCCATTCCCTCTTGCTCTATCACTAATTACCTGTGAGAAGAGACCAGCACCCATCTCCCTTACAGTGTCCCTTCAGGTAGTTGTTGAGGGAGATGAGTTTTCAGCCTAATTTTCCTCAGACTAAGCAGCCCCAGCTCTCTCAGCCACTCCGCATAAGGTTTGTTCTCCCTCTTCCATCCTGGGGGGTTTCTCTCTGGACTGGGAGAGACATGTTGCTTTTGGTGGTGATACCCAAATGGGGAGTGGTTCTGCATGATATGGGGCACGTCTGCTGTGATTTCGCTTGTATTGAGCCCACCCATGGTGATGGAGCTTGCTCCAAACATGCTGCCTGCTTTCATCATGCCTGCTTATGCAGCATGGTTTTCCTCTCCTGATGTCTGATCCTGGAAAAAGGCTGGAAACTCTGAGGTGTACCAATGACACCTGAGGCCTGTCTACTCTCTCCTCTTCCTATCTTGGTCACAGTAGCAGCCCTTGGAACAAGTATCTGTCACTTCTTTCTCATTTCTATGCTTTACATCCTTTTCCTCACCAGTCTCACCTTCCCTTTTTAAGGAGAGGTTTGCCTGCCCATGCCAGCTTTTCCCTTCTGCTCAGATGCCAGTCACCCATCAGCCCAAACTGCTGGACAGGTGTACCTGTGGCTGGGCATGGGCTGGCCAAGGAGGACCATCTAGCAGTGAGTGGTGGAGCAGGCTCTGCACCTCTAGAAGCTGAGTACTGACACTTCCCTGCGCCCCCAGTCACCGCCATGTAGGGTGCCTGCCTCCTTCTATCCCCAGAGCTTCCCACCCCCTCTGCTAGCAGTGCTTCTGCCCAGTGCAGGAAACCACGGCAATTCCGTGTCCTTCCTTGATGGGGAAGGACAAGAGCACTCTAAAAGCAAAAGCCACAGTGCCAAACACCCCATGCATTTTAACATCTTTTCTCCATTTTCTGCATCTTTAGTAGTGTGGCACAGTGATACCTGTGGGCAGATGTCCAGGCAGGTGTTGGACCAGCTCAGAGCTGCATGGGTACAGTGACATTTTACAGCCCTGGCCCTCAAGGTTTGTTCTTCTCATCAGGACCAACCCCTGAGCCTAGCATGTTCCAGCACATCAAATGCCCCATCCAGTGTAGGTCCTCACACGTCCCCAGCTGTGCACTAGTGGCTGTACTGGATGAGCTGCCGTTCGTATGATGTGATGTTTCTCCAGGCTTTAGTGCTTGCCCTGTACATCCCATGGGTGCAGCTGTTAACCACTGGTTGAAAGGTTTTGAGCACCGAGGGTTTTGCCCATGGGAGTTGCCCTGGGTGGTGATCACTGGACAGACACATGGGTGGTGGGAGGGGACAGGGTTGGCATCCCAGTGTTTCCATTGCAGCACTGGCTGAGGCAGTGCTGCCCGGGGCAGTGTGGGACTCCTGCCAAGCAAGCATCAATCAACCCCGTGATGCTGTCAGCTGGGAAGTGTCCGTATCTGGATGCACTCAGGAGGAGTTAGTGCTCCCTGTGCCTATACCTGATTTCCATGACACTGATAGAGATGCCTCCTGACAGCCTGGCATGATGCCACCGTGCTGCAAAGAAAACGGCATCAGCCTTCACCCGGGCCTCAGGAATCAGCCACAGCATCTCATGGGGTGACACGTGGTCCCATGATGGCATCTGGGGATGAGCAGCCCTCACCACCACAGCTGCAGTCCCATGAGGAGTGGCCACAGCAGTGTTAATCCCAACTGTATTTCTGCACTACAGGAGCTTTCTGCAGGGGTCCTCCGTGGTATGGGTGTTTCTGCTTTTAGATGAAGCAACTCAACCCAGCAGGAAGAGACTTGTCCCAGTCACTAGTGTCATGATAGTGCTGTAGGGAAAGGACCTCAGAGAGCTCAGAGAGCCACAACAAGGGACACCTGTCTGGGGTAGGTGTCACTCCTGTCTGGAGTCTTCTGTGACAGGAGGCTGCTAGGAGGACAGGGCATAGTTGCCCAACTGGATGTTTTCCTCCCTTTGAAGGCTGCGTGATTTGGACAAGGCTCTTGGCCAGTTTGTGTTGCTTTGTGCTGCTCAGCAAAACATAAATGCTCTGCAATGGCCGTGTCAAGAAAAGTACCCAAGAGTTTTCTACTGACACTGCTGACCTGGTTCCAGACAAAACCTGCCCAGGGTTTGTCCAGTTATGGGGTCCTTCAAAGGTAAAAACAGCTCTGGCCATCAGCTTGAACCATGCAGCCTTCTGTCTGTTCAACGACTCCAAGGATACACAGATCTGGAGGTACATCATCCCCAGGGCTGGCCTTGGGGGCAACAGGTAGGATGCAGAGGCACCCCTGCCTTCCTCAGCATGTGGCCAGCACTGGTCCCCTGCCTTGCTCCCTGCCCATCGCCAAAGAACCTGCATGCCTTCTGGCTGCAGCTGGCCTTTGTCTGCAGAGCTGAACCCAACCCGCCACGTCCTCACCCCCTCCAGGACTCACTAGAGCTGACTGACCTTGCCAAAACAAATCCTCAGTGGGAACAAGGACAAGAGACAGAGAAGGATGAGTGCTCTTGGTGGGTGCTGGACAGCATCCTCCTCTGCCTCTCCTGACAGAATCCCACCCACTGTTGCCACCTGGCCAGCAAATGGCGCAAATGCTTTGATGTGTCTCTGAGGCATGTTTGGTCCTGCAGGAAGGAAAGTGAGCTGGCAATTTGTCCTCCTTCTGCACTTACTGCAAATGAAGGGATTAGGGATTATAATCCAAGATTCTTATTTTAAAGCAGCTTTTCAGCTCTGCCAGGGGTGCTTTAGTGTGATGCTTCTAGGGGAGCTGGGTGACAGCAGCTGTCACAGCATCACCCACCACAGGTGCTTAGGCATCTGAAGCTCAGCCATGCCCTCTGGGCTCCAGCAGACCTGCATGGGGTGACACTTCAGCAGGGAGCGGTGGGGAGATTGCAAAGTACTCTGCAGTCCAGGGTGGAGGGTGTGTTCCATGCCTGGGCACCTGACTTGGCACTGTGAACTGTTTCTCAGTGCTTGGCAGGGGCTGTCATTGGTTTGTACCAGTTTATTTTCAGGGGTTCCTGGATGCTTTTGTGCTTTGAGAAGAAAGAAGGATCCCAAAGGGAGCCTGCTGGGTGAGTGCCGCATCCACAGTGAGAGGTGTGTGGCACCACAGATCCCCTGGCAGCATCCCAGCCACTGCACAGTGGTGTGCCACATGCACACTGCATCCATCCCCAGCAGCACCACAGTCACCAGGATGTTCACCCAGCTGAGGGGACTCAGGGCAGAGCCTCGGGATCTCAGATCAGCTGCTGCTAGTCCCCTGCAGCAACAACCCTGCTTGGATGCTCAGTGCCAAATTGTATCAGCCCAAAGCATCATGCAGCCTTGGAGGCTTCTGCGCTGCACCAGTGGCATCATCTGCCCCAGGAAGGCATTGCCATAATCTTTTCTTTCTCCTTCCTCCCACTGTGTTCAAGGCAGACCTGTGTGAAATGTTAGCAAACTGCAGGGTTTTTTTTCATAGGCCTATCCGCGGCCTCTCCCTCTGCTAATTATTACAGCAGTGTCTCTTCTAGAGCAGCTTGACAGATGGCCATGGTTTTATCTTTGAACAAGCTATTTAGTAAGGGCTCTTGCTTTTCCCTTGCACATTTCTTTCCTGGTCATGTGTTCTGTGCTGCTGAATGGTTTGTCCTTTTCACTGGGGAGGCCACAAGATGTGAACTGAGGCTGAAAGCCAAGGTCACAGCCCAGGGGATGGTTTCTTTTCTTTACTTTTAGAAAAGGAAGATATTTCTGCCTGAGTTCATGTGGCCCTTACTGAGCAATGCTCTCCCTCCCTACAAAAAGGTGAGTTGGCGAACTGCCCCCTATGAGTCGGTGAGAAGGGCTGGGTCAAATGCCATATTCCATGGGGCTGACTGTAAGTGCACAGAAAGCAAATGTACATGCTGAAACCAGCATGTGCCCACTCACACCAGCAGAAATCCGTCTCTCAGGGGCCGCCCTGTGCCCTGGTTTATGCTGCCATCAGCTGAGTGCCTCTGCCGTGGCCCTCTGGGTGCAAAAGAGGTATTCCTTCGGTAGGTGTGACTGGGAAGACAGGGAGAGCTATTGGTTGTGGGCATCAGCCTGCTGGTGAGTGGAGCTGCCTTGGATGTGCCATGGAGCCATCCGTGGCATTTGCTGGTGCTGACTGATGACTGCTGGTCTGCCTGGGACATTGTCCTTGAAAGACACATGGCTGAAGTCTGAGACAAACTATCAGTAGGCCACAACATGGGAGGGCAGAAGCCCTCTCAAGTGTTGGAGAGATGAGTAGGGCAAGCAGCTCATGCTGCTTGCATGTGCTCAATAGGCTTGTTTCAGAGAGTTGAAGTTGGGATTTCCCTCTATTCTTGCTCTCTCCCATGCTCTCAAAGGGAGGCACAAGGACTCACATCATTCCAGACCTGCTCCAGGAGTAAGGGGAAATGCGTGAGAACACAAACCAGGGAAACAAGAAGAGGCTTTGGGCACCATCTGCATGATGGCAATGCCTCAGCAGGGACACCAGCACCAGGTGCCAAGCCCTGGTATGGCCCTTAGTAACTATTTCTCCTGGGTTTTGGTGGCTTTTCTTGCCTTTCACTTGTATAATTACAACAGTTATAGCATCAGTTGTCCCAGAATGCTCCTATTTCTCCTCAGGCTGCTTGTTCTAGCAGGTAAAAAGCCCGTAGACCCTAGCCCAGCTAGGTGCCATCAAAACCTTGCTGGCAGCCCCCATGGTGCCCTGTGGGTGGACACCAGTTTGCAGGGGAATATGGGAGGAGGCTGCTCTGTTGTCTCCAGTTTGGCAATAGGAGATCCATGAGAGTAGCAAAGGGGAGCCACCAGCTCAGGGAAATCCTAAGTGTGTAGCTGGGTGAGCAGAGTTGTTGTTCCTGTTGCTGTCACTGTGTGAGTCCTGTTTGCTCAGCAAGTCTGTGCACATTTGAGATAATGAGCAAAAACTTGCTGGAAAAATCAAGCTTTCCATAATGGGAGAGAACAGGAAGGTGTATAGGGAGAACCAGCCATTCCTTTGTCAGACACTTGAAGTGGTTTTGCCTTGGTCCTAGAGCTCTGTGGATGATGCACTTCCTTTCTCCCCTTTCACACCTCCCTGGGGTTTTTTTGATTAATTTGGTATAGCTTGGCAGACTCTATCCTCCAGGAAGAGGAAGGCCTAGGAAGCCGGGACACTTTTTTTTTAAGGAATCACTGATGACATGCCATGTTGTGAGACCCCAAGGCTAGAGCATGGGTGTTACATAAAATAAGATCCTACACTACACAATTGAAACAATCCCAGTTTGTGGATTGTAAGGATTAGGCAGAAAACACAGCTCCTCTTCCAGCTTTTAACCTCAGTTGCACTCATCAGCTGCAAGAAACATACTCGAAGACCTGTCAAGTGTGACAGAGCTTCTAAACTGGTTAAACTGTACAAGTCTTCCTCATTCTTGAGAGACCTGCTTATTGTCAGCTGCTTTTCATAGGTCAGGCAGGAACCTGCACATGGCTCCAGGTTGCTGGACTCAGGGTCTAGGCAGTGACTTTATAGAGGGGCACCTCCTCCAGCAGCTGGTGATGATGGGAAATCTGGTTGGAAATGGTGGAACCCAACTGTGGTCTGCTGGCCCCCCCGACATATTGTCCTGAGGCACCAGTACAATCTTCTTGGAGTCCTCCAGAGGAGGTTGGAAAGGGGCCCATCACACGTACACACAACAGTGACACTGTAGGCACTGTCCTCTTGCAGTCCCCAATAAGGGAATGCAGCATGGCAGCTTTGGGTTTGTGGCAACCTTCCTGCCACCACACTGCTCCTGGAGGGCTTTGCGATGGGTATCCGACCACAAAGACAACACCTGCAAAGCAGGAGACAGCAGGTTGTGCTGTTTTAGCTCAGTGACAAGTCCTCTGCATATTGTTTGACAAAGGGTGGGTGGAGCTGTGCTTCATTTAAAGTTCATCTTCCAAGTCTCAGAGAAAAAAACTGTACCTCACGATTTTCTGTGCAAAAGAACAGCATATTTGGATCGACTCTGAACACATGGTATGTGATATTGCACGTTATGTATAGCCTGCAGCTGTAACAGTGTACAGATGCAATGTGACAGATGTGGTGTATGTATCTACAGATACTTTGGGGATCATCATCTCAATGCATCAGCACTGCCAGTATGCATCTACACAGTATCTGTCCCAGAGGGAGCTGCCATCTTCCAATTAATAATAGTATCTGCACATTGGAGCACGTTAGGAGCAGTTCACATATAGACAATCTATTTTTATTGCTTTCATCTTTACAGCCAGGTGTGTGATCTAAACATCAGGCAGAAACTTCTTCGATAATCTCCTGTTTCAAAACATCTTAGAAAATGACTTTTTGGAATGGGTTGGTTTATAATGTACCCGTGGCACACAAAAACATAAAGGGAAGCTTCTGAAACCCTGGGAAACTTCCTGTCTATGTCTAAGAGGGATTTCTGTCATCCCAAGGGTTTCACCACAGACCTAAGGGATTCTTTGAAGCCAGCAAAGAATTTGCAACCTATAAACAATTGGGTTTCTGAATTGGCAATCTGAATCCAGCAGCTATTCAACTCAGCCGCAAGTAAGTCAGTCGCCTTCCCCCAACCCATCGCAGAGTAGAGCTTACGTTGTGTGCACGTGTTCAATCATCTTTCTCATCCCTGTGCAGGATTTCCTAAAGGTCAGTTCTAATAACCTTGGGTTATGTTTTGTGTACATATGCATGTGTATCTGATTTGCATGGGAAATGTCATTTTCCTTACGTGTCTCCCATCCAAATGTTAACTGAGCCTGAGCCTACCAAGGCCATGTGCTGCAATGCTAACTGCAAACAGCACAGCTATCCTGCTCAGGCAGCCCGTGGCTGCATACGCCTGACGCTTTTGTACAGAGTGTTCAGCTGTGTGGATAGTCAAGGTGCCTACATGTTATCTGCCATACAGTCCTACATGGTGGCAGATGGTGTGTGCATTAACACACAGTATGTGCTGATGTCTCTGGGTGCATGAGTTTCTCTGGGGCCAGCTGGCATCCAACACAAGCGTTGGCACATGCGGCTTGTGAAGTTGCTCTCCTTGCTGCAGCATGCATGTGTGTGTGAGGGACTCCTTCCCTAGAGGNCCCACCCCCTTCTCTGCCTCACTGCAGGGCTGAATTTCACACTGAGTTGCCATCTATTGGATGAGATTATTTCTTCCTGGTTCCTATAGATCTGATCCTCAGAGAGCCTGAGTATTGAGCTAGGTCTTGCATCATTTGATTGAAAATCAGCAGTGGCTGCAGCAGGCTGCCCCTGAGGTCAGCAGAAAGCCACGATGCTCAGCACTCCTTGGTGCGTCTCTAGTGTGCCTGAGCATACCCCTGGAGTCCAGGAACACGGGAGTGTGGAGGGGCTGAGGCAAAGAAGACATTTGCGCACAAGTGACATACCGAGATATAATTTCTAAAACTCTATTGATTGAACAGATAAAATACCTCTGGTCTATTTTCTGTCATTTGTTACAAAATATTAGCCATTTGGACTCTTTGCTCGGTGTGACCACACTGCTTTTCCCGAAGGAAGCTTTTCTTGGTGATATTAACAGCAGAAAGCAGGTACAGACAGACAGATGCTTTCAAAAGCCTACGCACAGGTAACTTCTGTCGTTAGTTTTTCAAAAAGACACATTCAGATGGGGTTGTGACTAGTGCTGAAGAGCTGGGTGACTTCAAAGCCGCTGTCCTAGGCATGGCTGTGAAGGAGCGGGCAGAACAACAACAGTTCTAGCTCACGAAACACTGCCGACAGTCCCTGGAGCCTACACTAGCACAGTGAGGCAGCTGGTGGAATGGGAGACGTGAAGAGATTGCTCAGCAACTTCCATTTCAAAGCAGAGCTTCTGCCAAGCAGCAGCTTTCATGGTTTAGGGCTCAGATTTGTTCTGGAAACCTCACAAACATGTGCAGACAGTGGCAGCTTGAACCTTCTGAAAAACATGCAGCAAACCTCAAACTCTTACAGCTCAGAGGCCCTCAAATCCTCCCAAAGTTGATGGCACCTTTCTGTGAAGAGGCTTTGAGTATTGATTAAGTTCTGGTTGTGGACCATACTGACACCTTGCATCTACAGGCAGGAGAGAAAAAGACAGCACTGGGTGCTTTGTAGATCTTGCAGAAAGCACCAAGTGTTTCTGCTACAGTGACCCAGACTACGGCATTAGCAGTACTACAGTAGCAGGCAAACATGGCAATAAACTCAGACTGTTTGCCCTAAGCTTGATTCTCGTGTTGTGTTTTTCCATTCCTTGCTATTGTTGTGAACAGATTGATCTCACTGAGCCTGCACTAGCATGAGCAACGGAGAATGAGGACACAGCCTGACAGTTTGTGCAATGTAGCTCTAGACCTCAGCCACACTGAGCTCTCAGCAGAGCTGACTACCCAACACTCCCTGCAGAACACTTCCTACTAGGCTCCTCTTTCTCGTTCCCCCACATACTTTTTCAATATTGGAGAATATGAATTCAGCAGCAAGAAGCCAGTGGTTTGTTTGGATCCATCTAATCTCTGTAGCAGCTACCTGCCTGGTGCCTCCACCTGAAAGGTGGTGCTAGGTTCACAATCGGAATCACTGCTGTGAGAGCTTGTGATTTTTCTTCGGGCAGGTAAGCTCTGTTATACATTTTGTCCTCCATTAGGTTGTCACTGTCTTGCTCCTTCTATCCTGCACCCCCATCAATGACCAGCCTGTGTGCAAGGTTGTCTATTCACAGCACTACCGCTACACTGAGCCTGTATCTTGCTTGCCTATGGGAGGGCTGTGGGAGGGGCTTTGCCAATAGATTAGATGAGGTGTAGACATGCTTTAAAGTGCTCATCACCCTTCGAGACCAACCTTCAATGGAAAAAATGGATTTGTATTTTGAAGTGAAGTCTGAAGGGCTCAGCTATGCAGTAGAATTTAGAGCAATCTGTTTCACAGAGACCTGGAATAGAGCGGTTTGGTGTCTCTCCAGCTAAACCTGACAGAAAATATTGTTGTCACCAAGCAGCATAGAAGACAACATGGGTTATCTACATTTGCTTCTCTGTTCAAAGCTCAAAGCTAGCGTTACCCTTTGCAGAATCAGGGAAATGGAGCCAACTTGCCCTGAGAGACTGCTGTGCCTCAGGTACCTTGCCGCTTCAGTTAATCCGCTTCCACCCTTCATCCAGCACAAAGAAGGTAGTTTCATGGAAGCTCTCTTATTCTTTACATTTCTGTAGCTCTTCCAATCAATTATTAAAGCAGCAAACCTCTCTTGTAGGAACTTCATAGATGTAGTCATAAATATTTTATCTAAAAAATTATTTTATCAAGTACCTTAAGGTTCTTGTTGTTGTTGCTTCATGTTAAGTGTCAAGTAAAATCGAATGTGTTTATTTTAATACACACAGAGACCTTCAGTGGCTTGCTGTGCTCTTGGAAGAAACAAATAGGTATTGCCATTCCTCTCCCAGACAGTGAAGTAACCACTGAGAAGCAAGGGCAGTGCCAGTGCCTCCTGGATACCACCCCTTCCACTCAAGCAGTGATTGAAAATAAAATGCTTCTCTGGTCTGGGGGGGACCTGGCTTCTGTTCAAGGTTTTCTTACAATCCTTTTGTCTTCTGCTTCTGTAGTACCCGCTGAGGCTGTGCCTGTTGCCTGTTGGCTCCTAGTCAGAACAATTGTCACTATGGACAAAAGCAGCAGCTTAGCGCCCCACTCCAGGCAGCTAGGCAAACAACTCAGACAGGCCTCTTGGCACATCTGGATGCCCAGGTCATGCTCAGAAATAAGGATGCCTGGAAATGAGTAGCCTCTTTCCCAAGAGGGCTGGCCAAGTACAGGAGATCCTTCACCTCAGCACCTGTCCCCTTCCCTGAACCCAGCTGGGCATATACCCAGGTGAAGTATGTGAACTCTTTCATCTAACCATTTCAGCAGAGCCAGCAGACAGTCAAGGAGCACTGCCAGTTCCACTGTGGTTTTGGTCACTGGCAACTGCCCCAGAACAAGCCCCACAAGGTAAAAAAGAGTTTCCTCCTACATCTCTCTTCACTGTCTCTCCTTCCCTGACATTCTGCACGTCCCCACGACTGCCAGCATCTGACACTCCTCACCCAACGCCTGTGTCATCAGCACCCAGTGCTCGTCTCAACCTTGCATGGGAAGGAAGAGCATGTCTTTCTTTCTCTCTTAAAATAAAGGCCCTAAAAGGCATTCTGTTCTATTTTAAAATCCTAAAGTTGATCTTCTTAAGCCTCAAAGGGAGATTGAATGAATGAGCAAGACCAAAGCCTTTGAGCTAATTAGTATCTTCCTCCCTACTGCTCAAAGAGATTATTTTCCTAAAAATACATCCATAGCCCATATTTAATGCCATCTTCCTTCACATGGATGTCCCATATAAAGCAGAGGAGCTGAGCTGTCATCCCTATCTCCTGATCTCTTCCTCCCCTCACTTTGAAGCTGGGATAGGGAGGGAGAGAGAAGAGGCTTTGGAGTCTGGTATCTGGGCAGCTTTCCTCAAGGAAGGGCTGATGGAGGCAAGAGCATAACCAGGCCAAAGATACAGATGGGATCTTGCATGGTTAATCTCCAAAAAGCCCCTTCCCTCTAATACAGGAGGAAGAGCCCAAGGGAAGGGAACACCCACCCCAGACAGCAAACATAACACTCGCTTTGCTTTCAGAATATAAAAAAGCATGTGGGCAGGAAACGCAAAACTAGCTAGACAGGGGAAAGCAGAGGTGGGTGTGTTCTATGCTAGAGCGGACAATCTTCATGTGGTGAGGTGGAAGGGCACCTCTTGGTGCTGTGTCTTTGGAAAAGTAATTCATTCCAGGAAGATCCCTGGGCCAATCTCTCCCTTATGCTCCCTCGGAACCTACCCGGTGTTTCCTTTAGTAAGCGTGCCTGATACATACGCTTCCATATGGGTATATTTACACGTGGTGAGGTCTGCTAGGTCTCAGCAGAGGTCTCTGGTACAATGCTCCAATATTATAACAGAAAGAGTTTTGGTGTTCAGAGTGAGGCCGTCTTTGTGTCGTACTGCAGCTCAGGACAGTCTCTCCTCCATTCAAGCTCTCTTTTACTTGTGCACTCCCTCGCTTGGAACCGGCTGCTGAAAGGAGATAATATTTGAAGAGCGATGAGGAGAAAGCGTGGCAAGGGGTACAAATTCTCAGCTCCAGCTTAGCAGGCGACAGCAGTGGTGGTAGGGGGAGCTCCACCCCCAGGAGTGCCCCTGTCCTTGGCATGGGCGAGTCCGTTTCTCTCCGAGGCTGGCAAAATTTTGGGGTAGGTACAAACCTGTGGCAGGTAAATGCAAGGCAGGGAAGAAAGTTGAGGACTAGCAAACGGAAGACACGGTGCCTAGAAAGCAGAAGGTCATCAAGACTCTCAGAAACAGGGCAGCAAAGTGCTACATGGGGATGGCACAAGCACAGGAAACCAGCTGGGCTGGCAGGGTGTGAGGATGTGTGAGCATGTAGGTTGGCAGTTTCTATAGATGGCTCCTCACAATTAGCATCATCTCAAGGGAAACAGGGCAAGAGTTAGGTCAATAGGCTTTTTTTTTTTTCCTTTTCTTCTTCTTTTACTATAAAATAAATCACAAACTAGATCTCTGTAGGCAGAAAGGGTCCCTGGGAGACATTGGGGAAGCGGGGAGGTCTGTGCTGTTTTGGTGCTGGTGGTGGGGCTACACCAGGCTGCGTGAGCCACTGGAGTACCTGCGCCTCTGCAGCAGGGAGCTAGGGGGGCAATACTGGTGTGGGTGGTTGTAGGGTGGTGGTGGAGGTGGGAGGGGAGGCTGATGGACCAGCTTCATGGGTGTCCCGGGGAGCCCACTGCCCACACCATGCCACGGGGTGGAGGTGCAGGAATCAGAGGTGACGTAGCGTGTCAGAGTCTGGTTGAGGGCCGGCTCCATTCGAGCAAGGCACGGCTTGTCCAGGACAATGACTTTGACAATCTGCTGGCACTGTACAAGTGTCCCCGCTGAGGCGGGGTGCGAGGGCACCAGTGCTGTCTCCAGCCGCTCCCGTGGCATGTTAAGACGCGTGCTGGGCTGCATTCCACTCTCGGGCGCCAGGGCAGAGTTGTGCTGGTACGTTTGAAGCCTGTTGTGAATTGACACCTAGTTTAGAAACAGCCAAAGAAGCATTAAATGTTACAAGACTTTTCCCATCTGCTGCTACTGGCTGCCCTGAACCCCCACCACCAGTCGGCTTCACATGCACCAACCCCCCCCTTAAAAACACCACCGCAGGCACAACCCCCAGCTGTACAGCCGCCTCTAATAGCCCTATCGCCCCGTCTAGGCCTAAGTGCCCCTGTCCTTTCCATCGTGTCACAGGTGGCAGGGCTGGCATTCCCAAATGCCATGCAGCTTTGATTATCCAAACAGCAAACGGAACATAGATCAGGAGGTGCCCACGAATCCTCTGGTAACGAACAGAGCTCGCGGGTCATGCCCTTGTCCCCACCAGCAAAAAGGAAAGGGGAACCAGACAGCAAGGTTTCAGATAATCGAGGTTGTACATTTCAGCAAAATGACGGCAGCTGAATCTGAGGTAGAGAGAGCCAGAGAGACTGAAGCCTTTCGCAGCTCCCTGCCTCTCCGAGTCGGAAGGTACACCACATGACTGGCTAATCTGTTTGCAGGGGAAAAAGCAGACATCTGACATACTCTAGCAAAAGGCAGCTCCCTCTGATCCATTGGATGGTTTGTCAGTGAAAGGAAATGATTTTCAAAACCAGAAAAAAGAAAGGAAAAAATGCCCATCTAGCTCATACGATGATAAAAGAAATTCATGATGAAATGGCAGCAGATTAGATATCTCAAAGAAATGGAAATGTTCCTCTGCTGGCAGAGTATTACTTGTGCAGATGAGAGGGGGAAGGGAAGCAGGAGGTCATCAGTGTCTCCACAGAAAGATGCTGATAATGAAATCAAATAAGGGAGCTCACTCAGTCCATTTTGAAAAGGAGGAGTTGGCCTGGACCAGAGGTCCCTAGCAGGGAAATGGTGCCTCCTAAATGGTGGATGAATTTACCCTTCCTTCTGGCAAGGGCATGAGCTGATGGAGACCTTAAACCAGAGAAAAGTTGCCATCTCTAAACAGACTGTCATTCAAGTGACAAATCCTGGGTAGGAAAATAAGTGTTTGCAGGCTGGCATAGCACTTCCAGCTAGGCAGGGGTACAGATGGGCAGATGGGACAGTGTGGGTGCCCTGATGTTGGGAAGCAGCATCAGCAAGTGGGAAGAAGCTGTGGAGTGGCCAAGCTTCCCACCATACTGGAACAAGGATGATCTGTCTGTCCCTACTCAAGCACAGAGGTTGCTCAGACTCCCTGCACAGCAGGACACAATACGGTGTCAATATTTACTCAGGCAGTGGAACACCCCATATGAAAAAAGTAACTGCTGTCATGAAGTGCTAATGGCATTAGGATTCATGGAAGCCATTCTCCACAAAGAAACACTACTCCCAGTGGGAATAGGAAATGGGCTGGGAGAGGCATCTTCCCCAGGAAGGGGGTGTCTGCAGGGAAATGGGGTGCTTTTTAGGGAAGAGAAACAGCCCTCACTCCGCACAGAGAATTGAACTCTTCAAGTATATACACTGTGACAAGAGGGGAAAGATCTACCTGGAAAAGGACAAATTCTGGACAAAGGAAATATTCCAGATAGGGAGAGAGTAGGAAGTAGTAGGTAAGATTTTCAGTGTGAAGATCACATTTTCCTGTTTCCCCACAGGCAGTGGGAGTATGGGCATCTGTGAAGAAACAGGCAACCCACTGGATGCTGAACATCCCTGCCAAGATAGATGTACACAGGACAGCCAAGCTCCCTGCATAGGAAGGTGAAGCCTTAGGGGAAGTATACAAAGGCCATGCTTAATCCCCTTCAAGGGGTGATGGAGACAGAGCTGCAGAGATTGTGCAGGAAAGCTGGGCTGTGGGGAATTTGCATGTGATGCTGCATGGAGTTAGCATGTCAGGTAAGTCTTCAGTGGGGTTCTCAGTCTCCCCATAAGCAGTGGGGTGGGTTAGTCTACAGCGTTTGGGAGCTTGGTCCATGAAGGATGTTACAGTTATAAAAAAGGATTGAAAATGCTTTGAAGTTTAGTTTGGATTTGAAAGTTGTATTACCCGTCCTAGCAGTAACTTTTAATTGTATCTCTGGAAATTGGTAAAATTGTCAGTCTGGCTGGGGAGGCATTGATTAAAACCTGAGAAAAGAAACAACAGAGAATGTGAGAAGAGCTGAAGTGAGAGAAAATTACTTACCTCAGCTGCTCTGCACTCTACTTACCTCCACTGTGCTGTCCGAGACCTTCTCCCCCAAATCCTTCTTGCCTTTGAAATAAAACAGAAGATCTCTCTCAGGAGGCCCATACCTCTAGTTAAGAGCTGGCCTTCATACTGTGGACTGAAATCTAAAGGAAGAGGTGTAGGGCCGAAGAAGACTCTTGCAGGCTGACAGCATGGGACAAGGCCACTTTGGAGTCTTATGCTAGGTCCTGCTCTCAGTGGCAGTCTGGTGAGTTGGTACCTACTCATATCTGCACTTGATTTTTGCTAGCATACAACACAAGACACAAATGGACACAAAACCTTTGGCACAAAAAAGTTGGTCCAAACTCTTTATGAAGAGGGTGGAGGAAGTTAATAATGTAGTTGTTATTCCCTGAGCTGTTGCCTCAGCTCAGGGAAGAAAAAGTGGAACAAGTTCTCTAACAGCCACCTGTGCTCCATCAGTAATGCTTCTTTGCTAGATGTTACAGGTAGCGAGACTTTGAAGGCTTTTCCAGAGTATTTGAAGAATACATAGGGTTCTCCTATTTCTACTATTTGCCCAAGGCTAAAGAGAATACAAAACTGAACACTCTGTTTTGCACTTATTCTCACAGGAGCGAGTAAGGATACATTCACTAAGGCAGCACCTCTTAGCCAAGAAAAGCTGGGTGTCCTCTCACCTGTTGGAGAGCTTTGCTTAGATTGCAGTTCCATCTGGGCTCCATTAGTCCTTAATGAAAGGGTCTTTGTCCCTTGCTGTTTCTCCAGCTCCCCTGCAAGACAGACAGAGGTAAATGAGGACAAGAAGGGATGGAAGGACAACCAGCAGACTGAAGGAGCAATATGGGAAATCAGCAAGGAGAATTAATTGAAGACAATGACAGGAGAGAGTCAAGAAGAGAGGGAAAGAGAAACAGCAAGATAAAAGAAGAGGAAACTGGAGAGCATATGTAGAGCAACTTGCTCTTCACCACACAACCTTGTATGTGGGACCTGCTTTCATTACAGAAAAGGTTAATGCTGCACAGGAGGAGACCACTGATACTGAGCTACTTTGGCTCATCAGTTTATACATGAATATCTAATCTGTGTAAGACAGGCCACAGAGCGACATGGTTCAGACTGCTTGTCCTCTAGGCATTCCTGAAGGACAACCCTGCTAGGGCTACCAGACCTGTCTTGTACTTCCCAGATATCTACAGATTACATTTACACAGACAAAGGAGTACAGGATGGGGAAGAGTGTTCTGGGTGTGCCAGTCTAAGCTTCACTCTTCCAGGCTACTGTAACATAAAGTCTGTTTCATAAGTATCATAAATTGTTATGTTCTTCCATTTCTCTTACTCGTGAGTGGTCACACAGCCTGACTGCTTTTTCACCCTAATGGTGAGCAGAAGAACAATCCTGTGCAGACTTATGCTACTCATCCTTTTTCCTCCCTGTTCCTGAAGAACCCATGTCCTCTAACCGTCTTTCCTCAGTAGACATATGCAATGGGATGGAATTGGAATGTGAATTTTATTGGAGGCCCTTACATTCAATTCGTATCTGCTCCAGCTCTGTCACTTCTGCTATTGACTCTTTCAGATCTTCCACAAATTTTTGCATTTCCTCAGCACCCAGAGCACAGAAGTGTAATACCTGTTTCTTCTCTGAGCCTGAAACTGGAGTCACCAGTGTGATGCCGTGGGGGTAATCTGTAACGATGTGTCAACAAAATAAAGAGGTGTGAGGCATTATTGCTGGAGCAGTTGGCTGCTTTGATACCCATACAGGACAAAGAGCTTCCAACACAGGTTCAACAGAACAGCACAACTAGAGTTTGTCACACGGGCAGACGATGGGAACTTGCAGCACTGCAGTCCTCCAAGGAAACAGAATGGCCAAGCTGCAAAAGCAAGGCAAGTACCACCAGCATCACAGAGTCACAGAATCATAGAATGGTAGGGATTGCTAAGGAAGTCTAAAGATCATCTAGTCCAACCCTACTGCTAAAATCAGGATCTCTTAGGGCAGATTACATGGTAATGGACCCAGAGGTTTTGAAAGTCTCCAAAGAAGGAGACTCCACAACCCCTCTGGAAAGCCTGTTCCAGCGCTCCATCACTGTCACACTAGTGTTTTTCCTGATGTTGAAGTGGAACCTCCCGTGCTCCAATTTTTACCCATTGCTCTTCATCCTATCACAAGGCATCACTGAAAAGTGACTGGCCCCTCCTTCTTGACATCCACCCTTCAGATATCTGTAGACATTAATATGATCCCCTCTCAGCATTCTCTTCTCCAGACTAAGCAGCCCCAGTTCTCTCTGCCTTTCCTCACTGGAGAGATGCTCATATCTCTTAATCATCCTCATAGCTCTCTCTTGGACTTCCTCCAACAGTTCCCTGTGTCTCTTGAACTGAGGAGGACAAAACTGAAAGCAGTATTCCAGGCGCAGTTGCACCAGGGCAGAGTAGAGAGGAAAAAGAGCACCACAGTGCTGCCAAAACCAGAAAACTGTAGCTTGTAGTTACACTTAGTTCAATATTGGCTCTGGGAACCTGCACACAGAGATAGGACTGTGAAGCCCTTCTGAATCTGTGGAGGAAAGGCCAGCAACACTTTTTCTCCAGTGGAAGATGCAGTAGAGGTTGACTCCTTGACTCAAAGCTGTTTTCATTCAGAGTGTCAAGACTCTACCCCAGTCTCTGCTTCCACCAGCATAGAACATGGCAGGAGTCACACAGCATGAGTGGGGAGCTCTTTGTGCTGTGCAGAGAGAATGGTAAAGAGAAGATACGGTTTTGCAGGTCTCTACTGGGTTCTTCCCAACAGCCAAGACACATGTAAATGTGAATAAAATGACACGTTCAGAGTGAAAATATCACAGCCTTTTGCCTTATTTTTTAAAGATTAGCTTGGGGTGCAGAGAGGTGGTGGTTGGAGATTTATCCAACAGAAGCAGGGGAATGAGAGTGCAGAGAACTTGCTATACTTGTGATGGGACTTTCTCTACCTTTTACTCAGTGGCCAGTGGTTTCATTCTCTTTTCAATCTCTTCCCTTTCACCTTTCTCTACATTTAATATTTCTCTTTCCCTGTCCTGATTTGTCTTCTCCTCAACTGCAGGAGCATCTGCCTGATTTCCCCACTATCTTTCTTTACCAATCTTTACCAAACAAATCAAAGGACCAGCCTGCTATTTGCTTCCAGCACTCACCTCCCCCTGTCTGTGTCCCAGGCTCCTATTTCTACCCTGATTCTCTCTCATCTGTTCAGATCACAAGCTCTTTAGGACATCTACTTTTCTGTCTCTGCAGGGGATACACAACAGGATGCCTTTGCAGAAGATCTTTGGGCACTCCCAAGATAGTCAAGATACCCCTGAAAGCTGGTCTCAGCTTTAATGTTGCCTCCTGGGGTTGTTCAGTTATGAATTACTCTTTTGCACATATAGGGATATGAAAGCCTCTGCATGTGGCAGAAGGCAGAGTGTAGAGAGTAACTCAAGCTGCTGTAAAAAAAGTAGTACAGCCAGAGTGCTGCTAGTCTTCCTTCCTTGCAGCATGCTCTGCAGGTGCCCAAAAAGTCTCCAGTGGACATCAGCCATGCTTGCCTGAGACTGCTGTGCCTCTGCCTCCTTTGCCTACACCAGCAGGAATCCTGCCTATTTCTGGAATTCCTCCACTGCTCTACCAGTCTCAATCACGACATGTCATGGCTCTATTCCCAGACAATCAAGGTCAGGCTGACTAGGGCTGGCCTCTCGCCATCTTTGGTGGGTGCTGTTCCAAGGGTCCTGCTTTTGTCTTGGGAAGCTTTCAGCATAGCACAGCACAGCACTGTTTGGGAAGATGGCAGCAGCAAATGAGCCTTTATCAGTCAAAGGTAAAGGTGGGAGTGGTAAATGCGGGCATGAGGAGAAAGGGGCTAAAGCCAGCAGCAGCAGTTTAGTCAGTGAAGTTCCCTGCCTACAGTTGTCTCTTGAGAGCTCACTGAGATGTAGTTGGGAGTGGATTCCCTCATTTCTCCCCACTAGGGCTCTCCTTGCCACCATGACAAGCCAGACCCTTCAAGGAGTTTTCTGAAGGACTCAGACTTAGCAACAGGAGCTAGGAGCCTCTTCTCATCGCATTGTACACACAGAGAGATCTCAGCACCAAGCCTCAATTTACTGCAACCCACTTTAACCTAAGATGGAATCCCTCTTCTATTGCAAACACACTGGGTGACTCTGCCCTTCCCATTTTCCCTGCCAAAGCCCTCCAGGCAACCATAGAGCAATGGACTTACATTCATTCTCAAAGAGATGGAACTGCATCCCTAGCAGGCCGACCGACTTACAAAATGTGTATGTTGAGGAGCTTTTCTTCTTGGGACAAAGCTTGAGGATCTGCGGAGGGAGAGACACATTATTGGACAGGGTGCGGAGGAAGAGTGTGACAAGAACAATGCAAGCCGCTCCAAGGAATAAAAACTTATAGCAAGCTCTGCTAACTGTCTATAGGAGTAATACTTGGCAACTGACGGGCTCTTTGCCCAGAAAGCTGCCTGGTGTGTTGCACTGGTAATAAACTGAAATCCTTATGCACAGCCCTGAGGCCCGGTCAGCTATTGGGCTCCCAAGGATGCTGGCTGTTTGATGCCCGTGTTTCAGACCGTGCCTGGGTAATTCCCTTCACCAAGGGCCAGATCAAAAGGTGAAGGGAAACCTGCCAGAAATAACTGAGAACTGGGAACAAGAGTGTATATAAATGCTGTGCTACCTTCATTCCCTCAGCACTACTTCTTATGAATACAATTTATCACATGGAGTAGAGAGATAGGGCTAACAAAGAGCAAGCAGACTCTCTCCCCAGGTTCACAGTTGTACCGAAGGGTGCAAAGGAATAGGTGGGCAAAGTTTTCTTGTCCTCTGCTCCCACAAAAAGAGCCTTGGTTTTAGCCTTAACATTTGCAACACCCTCCACTTCATTTTGCCATTCAATTCAGCAGAACTTCCATCTTGTTTGCCCTCCTCCCACTCTCAGTGTACCTCTGCCTTCCCTTCTACCTGTCTGAACTCAGTTGCAAAGTTTCTAAGCCAAGACACTTTCAGAAGTACTATGATAGGACCATAGAATCATAGAAACACGGAGTGATTAGGGTTAGAAGTGACCTTGAAGATCCATTGGCAGGAACACCTTCCACTAGGCCAAGCTGGTCAAAGCCTTGTACAACCTACAGCCTGGCATGGAATACCACCCATATTTGGCACTCCAGTAAGTAGTATCTGCTCTCCTATAGCCTTTGCAGCATTGGAAGGCAGCACCTTAAAAGTGTATGGCAGGAAAGATTTAAAGTGCATAGAAGGGTTCCATCTGCTGTAGCACAAACAGACAAAGGAATAAGCTTCCCTCTCATGAAATGAACATCTCTGCTGGCAAAGGCAGGAGAGAGAGCAATAACATTGCTTGCATGTCTGAGGGATATGACAGTTTGTTTTATCAAGGGTTAGAGGAGTTTTAGGTTTGGTAGGTTTTTAACAGTGAAGGATGCAGAGCTGTCTATTACAATGTTGACAGATGAGGAGATAGACGGTTTGTCCTTGGGACAGGGGGAAAATGGGTGTTGTGGACAGGTTTTAGATTTGGATGGAAATCAGGGAGAGTTTTGGCTCTGCAGTGCCTAATTGCCAGAGCATACTCACCACCAGCAGGTCATTGAAGAGAAAAACTTCCCTCTGGTGAGCTGCCTGCTTCTGCACTTTGTTCACATCAGTCACTTCGTACAAGCGGCTACAACAGACCAGACGGCGATGGGGCACAGACAAAATCTAGAGAAAACCCACAAGAGCATGCAGAGGCTGAGAGAGATGCCGCTGTGTGTGTTCCCTGCCCTCAGTCTGCACAATCCCGCTCACTGACAGTAACACAAGTCAATTCTGCCCACACTGCACACTCAAATAATCTTCTTGCCACCACTCCTCACCATCACTCTTCCTGCTGGCGCAATAGCAGAGAGAGCTATGCCTTTCTGATGTGGATAAATCAGAGGAGTGGGACAGACTATAGGCAACACTCTTGCTCATACATACTGTCTTCGTATACCTCTGGCTTCCAATGACTGTGTGACTTATCACCCTCTCTCACTCCACTGGACATCTTAGGTTTCCTGTGCTTTGAGAAATTACTCTGCTCATTTTGGGTAAACAGTACTGTGTGTTCTTCAGATTGCTCACTGCTAAAGAAGCTGCCTTTTCATTTTGTTTGGAGAAAAGGAAGTGATTATATCAAGAGAAGCAAGGAAAGTATTACAGAAGGGGACTGAGGGCAGAAAAGAGGGCAGTGAGGAGTAGAGGTAAGAGCAGTGAGTGGGTACCAGCATGGTTATGAGTGCTCACCGTTTTCATCCCGACTATGGACTTCTCCACTTTAGTGACATAAGTCACATGGTCCTCATTGGATTTCAGTTCTTTCTGCTGGATCCTCTCATATATCCCCACCACTAGCTCTCGTGGGATGTCAGCACCATCATCCACCCCTGTCAACCATAGAAAATGTTGGAGAACAGGGAGAAAAGGAAAGGTAAGCATCAGTGCTCCCGGATGGACAGCTACTGCCTCTGCACTGTGCAGAGCTGAGAAGGCTGAAGGAAAAGAGCGGTAGTTTGTTTTACATTGTCTTCTTTCTTGCTCTAATGCATCAGCAGGAGAGACTGACATCTCCAAGGCCATTGCAGATCTCATTATTCCATTGCTCTGCATGGTGGCTCCTTTCCATGTGCTCCCTAAGGTTTTATAGCCACAATTTCACATTCATATATCTTGGGCCACTCAGCAGCAACCTCTGCATTGATTTCATATCATCAGAAGTGCTAGATGTAAAGGAGATCTATGAAGGGATTCAGCTGCTCCTCCTGCCAATGCAAGCATCAGCTCTCCTGTTTGCTTGGTGGTCTCCATCATTTTCCTTCAGTGATGTCTCCTAAGAATAGTGCTTTGCTGCTACTCTGTCTGTGACATCTGTGTCTTGGCCCTGACCCTTTCCTCTCTCACATCTCCTTAGATAACTCTCCAAATGTTGCTGTCTGCTTCTTGCAGAGCATGGCAGAAAGTTTTCCTTCACCCTTCCCTGAGCCAAACACTACAAATGAAACTGCCAGTCTTTCCTCTCAACTGAATTAGTTCAGTCATTTTATACTGATTTTCTGTGCTTTCCCTTCAGTTACCAGGTCTGAAATCACTACCCTGAAAGATGCAGGCAAGGCACTGCTGAGAAATGGAGAAGCATTGTCATCTGCAGGCTCCCTTGTCCATGCCCTTGCAAATGTAGCCTGACCTAGGCATTAGCCTGTGGTTGAGCCTGGAACACTCTCCTCTTGTTTGTCATGGGGAGATACTTGCTTGTTCTAGCGAGCTGTGGAGTGTTACACCCTGGAGGTGAGTAATCTTCGTGTTGGTAGAATTCATTGTGATGTCAAAGTGGCAAGTTTTCAAGCAATCCAAGTGTGAGTCAACATAATAAATCCTCTAGAGTTAGTGCTATCAGCTGTAACACTGAAGGGGATGGTGGCAGGTACCAGTCCCATTCAGTATCTTGGGAAACAACTTGTAAGAGGACCTCAGTGTTACATTAAACCAGTCTGAAGTAGATGAAGTGGATGTCAGATCAGGGAAGGGGTGGGAGGCTGAGACAACACTTTCTGGAGAGCAGCTAGGACAAAGAAACACATCAGAGGAACCCACAGAAGTTCAAAATCTAGACAAGGATTTACACTGAAAAATCTTGTAGGGAGCTTTATCTGAATTGCAGATGTGCAGTAAGAAAAACTTGGAAGATGTCTGACCCAGGATGGCCTAGGAGTGAACATAGCTGGGAAATTAGACAAGAATTTGTCTAGACATGATGTCAAAAAGGCCAAACAATACTGAGCTGCATGAGCAGATCTGAAAATAAGGAGGAGGCAGTGGCTCTATATATGAGTGTGTTGTGACCACGTCTGAAAAAGTGCTTTTAGCAACCTATTACCAAGAGGGGAAGGACTGACCTTGGAAAACGGCAGAAAATTGACGTGGGGAACTGATGTATCAGAAATTGCCACGAGGTAATGTATGCATGAACTCTGTCACACATCCACTTACTGTAAGTAATGGCAAAGAGTTAAGAAGGGGAAGATGTGGCCTGAATTGAAGGAAAATGTGCATATATATTCAATGCAGCACAGAGGGGAAGGGCCTGTTTAGCAAAATTCAGCAGGGTCTAGAAGGATGGGGCTGGACAATAAGAAAACGTAACACATTGGACTGCTTCCAAGCTCTGACATTTATTAAAAGATGAAACCATATCTCAAGGAAAATGTCTGGTTTCTGAGAAGACTGATCTACTTTCTGCAGAAGGCAAAGCTTAGATTTTTCCTTTCCCCAGCACCCTAGAAGACACCTCAAAATGCCCTCTATTTCTGGCTCACACAGAGCAGTTGCAACCCTGGAGAAAGGCAGCTCCACTAGGTTCTGCCACCTTTACCTAGGCAGAATTTAGAGTAACAAAAGGGGGAAAAAACATCAAAGCAGGACCCTCACCTCTGAGATTGCGGATGAAGTCCTCCAGCATCATCTTCCTGTCAGGCTTGATGTTGGGGCTGTACATGTCCGTGTTGAGGAGGATGATTGCGAAGGCCAAGATGAAGATGGTGTCCGGGTTGTGAAATTGCTGGACCACGTCTGGGTTACACATGCAGTACCTCTGGCTGCAGCAGGAAGGATGCAGACACTTAACATGGAACATGGGAATCTTCTGCACCAAGATAGCAATGGTTCCAACATGAGTGGATTAAATTACTCCTTTCACTCCACCTCTCATACAAATGAGAGGAAGTGACTGCTCTCTGACGGCAAATTTACCCACCAATGGCTGAAGTAGATCACTGAAACGTCATCCTTCTTGTCCTCACAAACCAAAAGAGCAAATGAAACTACACAGAACTACTCAGTCTAGTGTCACTAGGTAAGGGCAACATAGAATGTGTCTACGACAGCCTGCCCTGCTAAGGGCAGCTGTACAGCCTGCCTCTCCTTTGGATGTACCTAGGGAGCAGCCCAGCACCCCTGCAAACCTGCTGCTCTTCCTGTGAGTTGCCAGGAAGTCCCTGGCTGGCAGATATTTCAGGACTGGCCTCACTCCAGCCCTTGGTGACCTTCACACCACTGAACATCTGAAAAGAACATGGCTTTCCTGCAGCAGTGGTACAGAGGACTCCATGCTTCAGAAGCCCCTCCGTGATCACATTCTTTAGAAGAGAGGTCCCTGGAAATTCACAGTTGCTGCATGTTTTCTGCTTCCACCTGGTTACAGCAGTGGGGCTGCAGGGCACTTTCTCTTACCTGAAAGCCTCAATTAGCCGCTCAACCTTCTGTGCCTCCCCCTGCACACGGATGTGGGCCTGGAATTTCCTCAGGGCTTCATCCAGCTCCATGCCTGAGAAGTCCATCTCGTCCACCACGCAGCTGTGGGAAAGGAACACAGCCTTTATCAGCACCTCCTCCTATGGAGGATGCCAGGCAGGCTCTGCCACCACAGTGCCAAAGCTCAATGCCCAAGGAAAGTAACATGGAAGAGGCCCTGAGACGTAACTACTGCTGCCAAGCTGATATTAAGAATGGGCAGTAATTTCAGACAAGGGATTCCTGCATTCTACAGCAGGTGAGTAATTCTTGTGCATAAGCCTGTATAAAAATATATGCATGTGTGTTTATATACATCATGATACATGTATATATGTATATAGTGTAATGCCATGTCCCTCACATATATCTACACATAAAGTATATATGCGTGTTGATATTTATCTATATCTTCATGCATTGTCCATTCCTCTCTCCCTCTCAGCACATGCACTTGTTCTCTCCCACTTATCCATCCTCTTATCTCCATTCACTGAGCTGTTCCTGCACTTCTCCTCTCCTCACCTTCCATTCTGTCCAGTATACATCTCCTTACAGCCTGTTCCTTTTTCACCAGTCAACAACTGTAGCAACAACATTCATTATGGCTTTAAAGACCAGAACCAGCTTGGAGAAAATAAAACTGCCACACCAGCTGGCTTGTCACATGAAGTTGGGTAAAACCCTGCCCAGGTAGTCAAACACCAGGAGCCTCCACAAAGCAGTCTATCTAGAGCCCTATGCATTTTATACTATCCTACCCATTCGACACATTTCCTTCCATTTCCAGCATATTTCAGTGCCCTTCTTCCCTGTTGTTTGGTGGAAATCCTTCACCTCGTACATCTGGTGTCACTTTCCCTTTCGCAGGGATGTTTTGCATGCTGGCAGTTCATAGCCAATTTAGACATGCAACTTTCTTTGCATGTCTAATGCAAAGATGGCACCTCTTTTGTTTTCCAGTAAAGCTTTGCCAGCTAACAAAAATCCTACTTCAGTGTCCAAAACCTAGTGCAACAGTTCTTGCTGGTGGTGTTAGTCAAATAATGTAATATGACTTCTTATTTTTACTGTATGATATTTTGGCCATTTGTAATGACAGCTCCTTCCTCTCAGCCCATTTTGTTAGCACAGTCCTGCTTTTTGAGTCCAGGTCATTACTGCAATCATTTATTAAAAGACTAGACTAAGAAAACTCTGCTCATGACCTCCCTTAGGCCCAGCTTCTCATTTCAGCAGAGTACATAAGCACTAATGTCAGCATCAGCCAATTTTCTCCCTGGTTTGTGATTCCTATGCTAATTTCTCTCTTTCAACTAACAGTTTCTCATGTCAAATGTTTTGTCCAGGTCTAGAATGGCTTTCTCCCTGTCCTTTGTCCAGAAAACCAGTTATTTTAATCAAGAAGGACACTGAATTCATAGACTCATAGAATGGCTTAGGTTGGAAGGGACCTCAGAGATCATTAACCTACTCACCAGTGGTTTTGGTAGGTACAATTTACCTTCCCATATGCCATTAGTCTATCCCGTAAATCAATCCCAGATGCTGACATTCTATCTGACAGGCCAAGAAATTCACAGGTACCAAAATCCCATTTTCTTTAAGCCTTTCTTATGAGAATGCAATCAGTTCATGTTTTCTGCGTTCATGTGCCTTCAATGCTAATTCTGTCTCCCACACCCCCCTTTATTTCATACTTTGTATTGTGTTTGTTTTGCTTTCTCAGGTTGTGAAGAGTAAACTGACCCCAAATTTAAGGTTAGGAGGAAATTTTCCCTAAGACAGCTTCTCTCTAACCATGAGGAGTGGTACAGGGTAAGTAGGGATTCTGGATTCTTCCATTTCCTAGGATGTCTTCCCTGAGCATGTGGAGGAAAATGAAGTTATCAGGAGTGGCCAGCATGGATTCACCAAGGGGAAATCATGCTTGCCCAATCTCATAGTGTTCTGTGATGGCATGACTGGCTGGGTAGGTGAGGGAAGAGCAGTGGATGTTGTGTACTGTGATTTCAGCAGGGCTTTTAACACTGTCTGCTATAGCATTCTCATAGGGAAACTTAGGAAGTGTGGGTGAGATGAGTGGAAAGTGGGATTGTTTGTGAGCTATCTTAATGACAATGCTTAGAGGGTTGTCATCTGAAGTGCAGAGTCTAGTTGGAGACCTGTAGACAGCGATGTTCCCCCGAGGTCCATATTGGGTCAAGTCTTGTTAAACACATTCATCAATGATCTGGATGAAAGGACAAGAGTGTAGCCTCAGAAAGTTTGCCCATGATACAAAACTGGGGGGAGAGACTGATACACTGGAAGGCTGTGTCAAGTCTATGGGGCCAGGCTCTTCAGTGGTGTCTAGTGACACGGCACAGAGCAACAGGCACAAACTGGAACACAGATAGTTCCATCTGAACATTAGGAAAACCTAACTTACTTTGAGGGCGACAGAGCACAGGAACAGGCTGCCCAGAGGTTGCAGAGTCTTCTTCTCTGGAGACATTCAAAACCAGCCTGGATGGGATCCTGTGTGACCTGCTCTGGATGAACCTGCTTCAGGCAGGGAATGGGACTAGATGGTTTCCAGTGGTCTCTACCAACACCTACCATTCCGTCATTCTGTGATTCAGTGTTGTAATGGATTATTTGGAAATTTTACCAGCAAAATTCTGCTATTAAAGGGATGTGCTGTCATCAGTTTACTTTTCTTCCTTTATGAGATAAGCTGGAGATGTGTCTCCTGGCCTTTTCTACAGTGCTGCAGTTTGCTTTAGGCTGTTGGGAAGTGTTCTGTGAGATAGAATTTTGGATGCACTATACAGCCTTGCTAGAATAAAAACCTATTGCATGAAGTCTCAAACGGGTGAGGGACAGGGTACAAATGTTCAGGCATCTCTCCAATCCTCCCTTTCCATTCTGATTTAAGAGCTGAGACATCATTGCTTAACTAGAGTGACACCCACAGAATAACTTACCAGAAGCTCTGGCTGAACACATAGTGTTTGGTATCTTCTAAGGCTGAAGTGGTTACAGCCTCAGCTAGGGGCTCCTTCTCTGCACAAACTCTATATAATCAAAATATAGGAACAACTGGTGGGGAGCAAGGGAAGAGAATCAATAGGGCTACTCTCAGAGGAAATCTTATGTAGAATCTTTTTATTCCTTTTCAAGAGGTGGAGTGCAGAAGCACAAATGATTTCTGCCAATAGTATTCAGACTTCCTCCACTGCTTCTTTCCTTTGTTTTTTTTTTTAATTTTTCTCTTACTTATACTCCCATGCCCCTTGGGTTACCATCAAGACACTCTACTTCTCAGAATTTATCTTTGATAGTAAGAAAATGTTTGTCTCTTGTTAGTCATTATTGTGCTCCTGCTGCAAATACCTCTGCTATCAGATTCTGCTCCTATTTTTCATCCTTTCCAATGTAGATATTTCTCAGCATTGATCTCAGTGATTCTGCTGTTATTGTCTGCTTCCAGACACGTGAAAGCAGAGCCCTTGCACATACCAGTGAGACCTGCTGAGGTTGCTCTAGTAACCCCAATGCACCAGCACTAAATCATGTATCTTCCACTCCCTCCCTCATTTATCAGCCCTGCACACAGGTTGCTCTAACACTTCCTCCCCTTTGTGTACAAATCTCAAATAATGAAATCAATGCCCATGATACAGAAAGCATCAAGTCTTTATAAAGACAAGAAGGACAAGACAGATTTCAATCCCAGACAGGTATAGGTTCATGAGAAATGCTCAGATTCTCCTTTCAGAGTTTCTTTCACAAACTGACAGGTGCAGGTTTATTTGTAAATTCTAAGATGAGCTCCTGGGGACTCCCTTCCACTTCTCTCTCAGCCCCAAGAAGGGTGCCCCTCATTCTGCTTCCTGAGGAAAGTTCACCAGGCAGAAACACTGGGTTAGGAAGAAAGTTTGACTCAAGCAAAATCAGCCCAAGCTTGTATTTGATTTATCTGACAAAGCCTGCGCCAAAGGCCAAAGGAATAGTTCCTAGAGGAGCCATCAGGTATGCTGCTGCTATTTTTTGCTGCTAGACAGACAGAAAGAATGGCAGATTATAGTTGTCTGATATTTTTTGTGAGTACATCTGACACAGCAAAGTCCATTCAAAGAGCCAAGGAGCCTTGTGCCATGGGGCAGCCATCTTCTTTCTTCTGTTCTAGGTTGCTACAAGTTTTGCTGCCTTGCCAGACCTCAGATTCCTGTAAGACTTCTGTTAACCTCCCAAATGCACTGTGGTGCCTATGTTAGAGCTCCCCTGAAAAGCAACCTACCTTTTCTTTGTAACATCAGAGTGAGTAGGTTGTTGCCAAGGTAGAGACCCTTCTAGCTGACATAGGATATCTTGGCGAGTATACCTCACAAAGGGGCTTAACATCAGCCTCCAGAGCTGAAATGTAGAAAGCAGTGTCACCTCAAGCATGAGGGGGTGGTGTCTCTCCAGAACTAGATTTGCTGATGTAAGAGACAAAGGTTAGGCTGAGAGTGGATAGCTCTCTGGAATAAACCAGCAGCTTATGTGCGTGTGCCAAAACCAGTGATGAGTTCATTTTTCCACAAACAGTAGAAAGTGCGTGAGATGCCTATTCCAGGGCCACCAGGAGGCCTGAAGGATAGTGAAGCAGGCAAAGAGTAATCACCTTATAAAAATCTCCTCCTATTTCAACAATTTTCTCCCCACAGACCTAAAACAACTCACATGAACTGAGCTCGCAGTGAATTGAGCAATGCAGTTAGCTCAGTACCTGCAGGGATAGGACTCTGGATGTTTGGATCATATTGCTGAAGTAAGCAGAAGTGCTTATTCCCTGCCTCATGAACAAACTCAGGGAGTTTGAGGGCTCTGTGCTCGCTCCATACTTGGGGAGCTTGGTCTGTCCCGAGGCACTTGGCAAACAGGCACATTACAACCGCAAAGGATTTGCAGACCAGGTGACAGCATCAAAGGATGGGCTCATAGTTAGATCATTTTGTTTTCTAGGCTGCAGGGCATAGATCCTCCAGAAGAGGGGCATAGAACCCTATCAAGCTGAGCCTTAAAATTGTCTACATTGAGTAATCCACCACTTCCCTTGGAAGACCCTTCCACTGTCTATCAGCTCTCGTGAAAAACTTTCCTCTTGAATCCAGTCAGAATCTCTTCTCTCCTGGAGCAACTTGTAACCATCCCCCTTTGGCCTTTCTGCAGGATTCCTTGTGAAAAGGGAGTCTCCATTCTCTTGGGAGCCACCCCTGATGGACTGGAACATTGCAATAAGGTCCTTCCAAGGCCTTCTCTTCTCAAGGTTGAACAGACCTAGTTCTCTCAGCCCACCATACAGACCACTTGTCCAGATCATAGCATTCAGTGAAGGCAGAAAGCAGCTGTATCTTATGGGGCTGGGATTTGCTCACCCAAGCGTAATGACCTATTTTCTAACTTTTCCACTCAGGTGACAATGCAGCAGGAGCTGGACTGCAACTAAAAGTGTCTGTGATGGCCTGCAACCCACGCTTAGGGAGGGAGCAAGGGGGAAAGCAGCCAGGTGGAAAGTTGAAAACCACAAGGAACAAAGATACTAATAGACCCCATCCCTCTTCTCAGCTTCCCTAACCCTAGGAGCTTTCTGAGGATGAATCAGGTTTAGGGTGGACTGCAGAGGAAGAGCTTTTGGGGAGAAGGCTGCCCTGCACACATTAACTGAGGCTTACAGAAAGACGAGTGAGATGGACTCATTAATTCCTTGCAACACTGGGCATGGGTTGTGTGTCCCAGTCCTGCCCTTCTTGTGCAAGGGTAGTTTCTACAATGGATAACATAGCCCACACTAGTTTCCACTGTCTAGGGGATCCTGTGATACATGTATTGCATGTTTTTTACTGGGGCTGAGGCAGCTCAGCTCTAGAAAAGCACCTACTTGCCCTCCCAGGACTGTTGGTAGCTCACATGGCTACTCATTTGGGCATCTGCTCCTTCCTAAGATGAGCTTGCCTAGTGTATCATGGCTTGCACCAGAGCAAGGTAGAGAGCTGTTTCTACTCCTGGCACATCAGACGTGCAGTGGATGGTTCTGCCCAACCTTTGTCTTCTCCTTCAAGAGACACTGGAAAGACCTGTCCCCCAAGGGACAAAGAAAACCAGTGTTTCCCTGGGCACCTGAGCAGGTTCAAGCTGCACCTTCAGCCTTTGCAAGCCTGGCATTGGAAAGTTTTATCTGTGCTGCAGCTCTGCTTGCAGCAGAAGGTCAGAATTTCCTAACATGTTCTTCTCTCTGTCCCTATCACATCATTGTCTATTGCTCCACAGCGTAAGCTGCAGCACTGTGCTGCTCAAACTGTCCTGCAATGTAAGTCCCCTGTTGATCCTGTGATGTCTTCAATGAGAAGGGGAAAGGAGACAAGTTTGAGATAACCTATAAAGTTCACTCTGCCAGGCCAAGAGGAACAGAACACTTCTCTGAGAGCCAGCTCTATGCACTGACTTCCCATGAGAGAAAGACAATACACACTTGACAGACAGCAAAGCTACTCACCCACTGGAGATTGTTGTGTCTAACTTCAACTTACAGTCTAATACCAACCAGTCCCTGGCTTGAATCCTTCCCCCACTTTCTCCTCCAACATCAAATGCAGGCACTTCTGCACTTTCAAGACCCACAACTTGAACACAATCTACCCAATGCCAGTACAAGAACAGACTCAATTTGTGGTATCACTCACATTATCTTGTTCCTGAATGAACTATAAATGGAAGCAATTCCTGAGTCAGAAACAGGTGAAGGGGAAGAATGAGCCAAAGGGAAGTATGAAATTAACAATAAATCTGAACATGCAACACAAAAGAACGAGATGAATAAAAGGGTGTAAGAATAACGATGTGTCTCATACTAAAATCATGTGTTAATGCCTCAGGCCTGGCTTTTCCCAAGTGACAACATTATTTTTATGCAATACTTCCTGAACAGATTTCACAGAATGGTTCAGGTTGGAGAATTACTCAGTACTGGATCAGTGTTTCAATAGCCCAAGTTACCTTGCTACAGCCGTATTCCCTGGACCAGCAGACACTGAAACCCTGGGGTAGATCCTTAGTGACTCCTCCCTGCTGGTTGCAGGGTAGGTCATAGAAATACTTTCCCAGGAGAAAAGGCTGGATCTTAACTGTGCAGTGCTGGATTACACTGAGTAGTTGTTACTGTAGGATGCTCAGAATTGGTTACGGGTGGGATTTACCCCTCATAACATAAACCGCCTAAAAGCTAGCCTAAAATAGCACATAGAGAGAAACAACGTTCTTGAGGGACGCATTTCTCTCCATTGAATAAAGGTTTTCATATATTTATAAAAGGTACTAAACTTGGTGGTGGCTAATAAATGGTGAGACAAATCCTACTGTTAAAGACAGTAGCCTTTTCTGCAGTAGAAAATGCCATACTGTATCTCCCTAAGCAGACAGGCCTGAGCAGTTCAGCTTTATCAAAGGATGTGTGCCAAGTATAGTCAGATACAGCTCTCCCTCTTGTTCCTCTTGCTAGCAGGGATTATTACTTGTGAGTTATCCAAAAAACCTTTTCTGCATTCCAAAAAAATCAGAGAAAATTTGAAAGATAGAGTAGGAAGATGGAAAGTTATTTAGGCGTTTGGGCACGCGGGTGTGGGAAGGCAAAATAGCAAGCGTTCAAGCCTCATATTATTACTTTCACCCCCACCATGTACACAAGAGGCTTTACAAGCTGCACTTCTCTAGAGTCTTGCATTTACTAGGTTGGCAGTAGATGGATCATCTGTGGCATTTGCCACTGTGCACTCCTGAGCTGTTACCTGACTGCAGAAACAGGCAGTGGCTGGCTTGTTTGTCAGCCAACACTGCTTCAATTTCAATACCTATGGAAGCCAAGAGAAGTTTGAAGAGTTATAGACATGGCTGGACTTACAGCTAAGTCTGGAATTTGTAACCTGGGCAGCTCTGTGCCACCTTCAAATGCATGAGGGGGGCTGACAATTTTGCAGGTGTTTTAAAAGCTGTCCTGTTACTTATTTATGCTGTTGAGTTAATTCAGCCTGGCTGCAATAAGAACAATGCTTACACAATTCTAACACAAGTTTTCACATCGAGCGAAAGCTAAACTAACACAGCAAATGCCATCAATTATTGAAGTGGATTTCAGACCAGGAAGACTCCAGGGCCAGGTACGGGATGTGAAAAAGCAGAGACATCTCTCTCTGCACACAGACTTGCTTTCTGCAGGTGGTCAAAGCCTGCCCAATAGATACTGACTGCTCATGACCACCCTGCTTGGGCTTTTCAGCTTGCCAGGACTAGCAGTGCCTGTTCTTCTTCTGCTCACTTGGGACACAAAAATTACTGTGGCAAATTACTGTGGCAACGGGCAAATTGAACAGAAGCTGCAGGAGCTGTCCCGTCTGCCACATGGTCTCCCAGGAATACCACCCAGCCTTAACCTGGCTTGTTAACTGTGGGTAGATGTGGGGACTGAGAGACAGCCCTTGCAGATTCCCTTCTCCCAACGTGTGCCAGTGTTCCTGAGCTAGTCCAATTGTATTTGGGTAAGAATCAAACTCAGCCTTAGTTCTATAGTTCTGAAAGGTCTTTGAGCTGCCTCTTGCTCCCACACAAATAGCTCAGAAGTTGTGACTAGCCCATGAGCTATAGCGCACTTGAAATGCCAGGGTGCTGTACTATACTGCCAGTCCTCTTCTTCCTTCCTGCAGCACAGGTAGGAAAAATATCCAGGACGGTAATCCTCGGCCAGCACGTCTGCTGGCAATACCTTGTTTCCATGCATGTCACACTGCTGTGTATGCAGCTGCTGCCCAGCCAGCTCTCACAAACAGCTGCACATGTCTGCTTGCACCTAGCACAAACCATGCTATCACCAAGCTCAGAACTGACATGGGAAGGGAGTGAAAGTACCTGCAAACACAGAACCATAGAAACATTAAGGATTGGAAGGGACCTCAGAAAATCATCTAGTACAATCCCCCAAGCAGTTCAATGTTTGTGTGGGTCTTCCTTCCTGCTTTTTATATATACATCTTGAATAGATTTTATATTAGCTTTGATCTTTCCCTTTACAAAGCAATTCCTTGTGAAGAGGGGATGGCAGTATGAATTGCCACAGAATGAACATCATCTGCTGCCTGGAGTGAGCAGACACAAGTTTTAACCCTGAATTCAGACTCAGTTGCTTGATAAATGTCTTGTGTACACACAGTCCGTGTCCAAGACATGTCCACATACACACAGCCTCAACAACTTTGCTCCCATCTTTGAGCCTTGCCTTCTGCAACTGTAAGTAGAACATCAGGGTCACTCTTTTATCAAACAGTTGGAGTGCTATATTGAGAGGTGCAGTGGAAACTAAGAGCAATGAGTATGATTAAGTAGGGACAACCACTTTAATGACCCTCATGCAACATGCAGAGATGAGATAGGCAACCATAACATAGCAGCTCCGGGCCATTGAGGCTACAAGGCAAACGCCATGCTTTGCAACAGCCTGTTCCCAGGAGTTGCTGACACAGTTTGCTGTCACATGTGAGCCAGAAGAACATGGTCATTTGCAGGGACGTTGCCAAATTTAGGATCACAAGAAAGTGCCAGCCTATTGTTATTGCAGTATTTCCCTGTCTACACAGAGACTAGGTTTAGACTTTAGTAGAGTATCTGTCAGGGGAAGCAGCCCACACACTGCTTGCTGGAGAAAAAGAAGCAATTACTTTTAATTGTAGTTCTCAGCATGAAGAGACTGGAGACAACATGTGTCTTGTTGGTGGCCAAATCAATACCATACAGGATATTAAAGAAAGAGATGGAGCAAATGTTAAGTCCCTACAGCAATAAGGAGCAGCAATTGCAGCAGGAATGAATTTTTTAAGTTTGTGCCCAGATTTGTGTCTTGAACTGGCATCCTACAGTCTTTCCCTGGAGTGGAAGTGGTGTTTGTATTGGATTTAAAGCTTCCATTTGGCTTGGTGCGAGAAGAACCACTGCAAAATTTAAAGGACATAGAGAACATTTTGAAGAATTGGAGAATATGCTAAAGGATTCCATGCAAGGGGCTTCCTGCCTAGTGGAAAGGCAACTCTCACTAAGACTGGTGCTTCAACTGAGTGTTGGCGGTCCCTTGAAACTGGTCTCTGAATGAGCATGTTGCCCCCTGATTACACAGGTCCGACAACACCCTGCATGGTATCCTCTGGGATTCACCCTCTGGGGCAAACTTGCCTTGCTTCCACTGTAGCAATTGTCAAGGTAGGAGAGGTAGTGTCTCCTGTTCCTAATGTCCCTTTTTATCATAGAGCTTTGCTTTCTCCTTCTCCCTCATCTAAAGTAGATCAGGACCAAACAGAAAATAAAGGCTCATTCTCCAGGTCTATCTTTTGCTTTTGCCTTTCATCTTGAACAACAAGATGCCTAAGATGCTTTTCTTTCCAAAACTTCAGACTCTGGCCCTATGATTATGGGGACTGACAAGTCAGCAGTGAGTACGATATAGAAGGCACAGTCATGTGCTGACATAGCAGAGACCTCAGATATTCACAGGATTTTGCATCCCAAATTATAAGACTTCAAAGAGGAGAGAGATACAGTTTGAGAGATACATGTCCTGTGTGTCTAGGAGAGGGTCACAGTGAGAGATCTGAAGGGAACAATCAAGCAGTTGCTGTACAGAAGCAAGGAGAAAATCCAGCTCAGTCCATAGGAGTTTTGGGAGTGAGGAATTTCCTTAGTGCTCCATAGTAATGACGAATGCTTAGTAGCATAATACCTCATACAAAAGTCTGCGTTAGCACAAACAAACTAATTCCCATCTTATTATCCCTGTAGTGTGGTTGGACAAACTGAAAAGGCCACCCACTTGACTGGACAGCAGAAAAAACAGGTGTGGAGACAGCATTCTGGTCTCACATCAACAGGCAGATATTTTCCCACCTCTTAGTGCTTCCCAGTCAAAAAACCTCCCACATCACTCCATGGTGCCAAGCTCTTACTAGAGCATTGCAAACCCTCTGAGGAGAGACTGAAATGAAAGGGCTGCTGGTGTTAAAGGGCAAACACATTGCAGGGAAATGCATTGAAAGGTACCAGATAGGGAGTGGAAATGGTGAAGTTACTATAGAGTTAGGATGGAGGAGTAAGGAGGATGGGGTGTTTGCCAGAAAGAGGCAGAGTGGGCTGGCAACTCCTTTACAGCACAGGGATAAGGGAGAAAGGTTTTCACACTTACTCCAGGACATCCCTGTTGAACTGCTTCTTGCTGTTGCCCAGGAACTCCCCAATCATCTGGCGGCTGAGGCCCTTCCGCTGCAGCAGGAAGTGTGCCACCCCAATGGGGGTGTCTGGGATGAAGCCTCGGGAGATCAGGAACTGGATCCCTTTGTCTGGATTTCTGAAAGGGAAGGACAGAGACATGGTGATATTGCATGGTTTCTTTGAGGCATTATTGCCTCTGGTTCACCTCACCGATTACAGCAATGCAGCCCTCAGTATGTGCTTCTATGTGATCATGTGTGTGGCAGGGATGGGACTGGTGAGGGCAGGGAAAAGTGACTTGGTAGAGTATCCCCAGTTACTGCTGAGAACCAAAGGATGCCATGGGACCTGCTGTGTCACTTGCAGCACCTGCTGTCACCTATCACAAGTGCCATTCCACTGCCACAAAAGTTCCTGCTGCCTGATACCAGTGACTCTTCTGCCAACCATCTCTTACAGAGCCAAAGGGTCTTGTATCCCCCTTGTCTCACCTTGTTTCATTTAAGATACCTGTGAGAACATGATCAGCTGCATGTCTCACACAGACAGCATGGGAAATATCAGCTCCAGATGCAGCCCACAGAGAGATGTGGCCAAGGAGCAGGGGTGAAAGCTGGACACATGACACAACCCTCTGCTTTAGAGAACCTAGCATTGTTCTTTCTGTAGGGCAGACAAAGGGAAAGGTTTAAATGTAGCTGTGAAGAGACTTGGGAGACATTGCTGTCATGGTCGATGGTCAAATGAGGCTCAAGACAAAGAGGGGGACAACCAAAGGAAGGAACTTCTTTTTCTCTAAAGCAAAGAAGTATCTTTTCCATACGTTTCAGTGTTAAGTACTGCATTCTGCCTTCCTCACCTGAGCCTGGTGCTGGCTGCCTGAACAGAAATCCACTGTTCAGATTTGCTTCTCTCTTCTACGGCTTCCCCCACCCTTAACTGCCTTGTTCCTTCCTTCTCTATTGATTTACCCCCTCAGGCAGAAATCTCAGTATGTGGGTGGATGACAGGAGCACCTGGAGAATGCCTTGTCAGAGCTGAATGAGCTTGGTGCAGCTCCCAAACACCGGGGCTCTTCTCCCTCTGTGGCTGAGTGTCTCTCTGAGAACGGGCCTGGTGCTGAGTGAACCCAACCCTGCATGTGGGTGTGATCTGCTAGTTAGTGTGCCCATCTCTTGTGCCCACATACACAGGTCTTGTGACACGTTTGTGTGTGCCTGTGTTCTGTACATGCAGATTTCTCTTGCGCCATGTACATTCACCAGAGCCTGCATGACTGCACAGTTTGACTTTCTCTTCAAGCCTCCTCTATGTTGGGGGGGGGGGGGGGAGCCTTGTGGCGCCCCTCCCACAGTGCAGACAGTAATTAGTGTGTACCTGTGCACTGTTCAGGAAGTTTTCTTCCTTTATTTCAATGTGCTGTGCTGAAGGATGTCTGTCATGATGCATTCTTACTGAGGGGAATTAGTGTAATGCCAGGGAGATTTCCCCTTTGGTTCCCTGAGCTGGTGAGTGGGGAGGCTAGATTCTTCATGAAAGGATGTCACACTTCCATCAGTAACCCCAAATCAGGGGTCATAGTCAAGGCTCAAGGAGTGAGTTTGTTCAGGCATTTTCCTGGAGAAAGTTAAAAATAGGATGAGATCTCAGAGCACGTGAATGCCTGACTGCACAGGCACAGACTGTGACACTGTCAGGTGGTGAAGGATGTGGGTGAGGAACATATGTCTAGCTATAAGAGGATCAGCATTCAAGAGAATGGCCTGTTTCTTACAGAGGCCTCATGGGTGTATAAAACATAGGTGGGCTTGAAGTAGTTCTGCTTACTATGTAATGTCAAAAAGAAAGTATCCTGGGCAGTGCAGCATTCCTGGGGACAGTGGCTAGGAGAATGTCTGCCCACTATGCTTATGAACAGGAGAGCTGCAAGAGTTGATATTGAAAATCCCAGGCCTTACTCAGGGAAAAGCAGCAGTGCACTTTCTGTATTATCACAAAGATCTCCTTTGAAGAGCACAGGCAAAGTTCTCTGCTAAGTGCAAAGGTCGCATATCAGGACTAAAGTCAACTACACAATGGAGATTCATACAATGCATCTCCACTGGCACACTTTGGTATTTGACAAGGGATAGCATGATGTTCAAAGCATGAGGCTGATCACAGCTACACTGGTGTGCCTCCAAAGCCACTGGACCAACATTGGATTCACCCTAGAGGAGCTGGGAATTGAATATGCCCGGAAAAACACAGCTCACATGGATGTGCAGATAATGGTAGAGATGGCAATTCCAGAGAATGTAGGATAAAACAGGCCTGCTGTGACAGCCCTCCTGTACTGCCTAGACTATAAGTCAAATATACTTCTACACACGATTCTTCCATTAACATCAGTCTTTCATCAGTTCTTCCCGGGATTCAGTCTGTTCTCCACAAAATCCTGGTAGCAGTAGAGCATCTCGGCCACTGAACACCTGCAGCTGCATCCCATGTACTGCAGCGTGCAGATTTTATCCAGATGCACAGCAGACAACTCTACTTTCCTCTCCTGAGCCTGGTCCCCGCAATTTTCTGTGTGTTGCAGAGGTCTTAAGCACAGCCAGCAAATGCTGCGGGATTCCTCACGTCCTGTTGGCTTTCCCTCTGCCCACGCAGCCAGCTGCCCACACACAGCTATTACAGCAGCACCGCATAATGAAGTACTCTCTGTTCCAGGGATTCCACCCCCTCACTGTGCAGTGGGGATGGCGATAGTGCCACAGCAGCACAGCAGCAATGAGCTACCAGAGGTCTGCTCCAAGCCAGAGAACTGCTTTCTGAAAATGCAGCACAAGGCTGGATAAACTATGGCAGAAGCTGCTAGCAACTGGAAGCCTCCAGGCTTTTGTCCTGGGGAGCAGTCAGCAAGCAGGGTGCGTGTACCTGCACACTTGGCTTCAGCTTCTTGCCTGCATGATGATGATGCCTGCATGACAGTCCCATGGCAAACCCTATGATGGTGAACTGGCTTCTTCCTAGAAAACAGGGAGACCAACAACCAAATACCTGCAGAAAGCTGAATGACCTTCTCAGCCCATCGGATGGATGAGCCCAAGGGGAACTAGGTCCTGCTCAGAGAATAAAAATTAGATCCTGCTCAGAGAATGAAAAAACATGGCTTCACTACCCAGAGGTCAGCTCTCTTCCTTTCTGTCCTCAAGCATGTCCTCAAGAAAGCTGAACCTTACCTTTTAGCACGCATAGAGTCATAGAATCATCCTGGCTGGAAAGGACCTCCAAGAACATCAAGGCCAACCTTCATCCCAACATCTCCCTAACCACTAGACCATCATTTCAGCAGCTAGTTTCTAGGGGGCAGGGGAGGCCTGGCTAGAAGGCTGTATTTTGGAGATCCACAGTAAGTTTTATGTCCCACAGGAACCTGCCAAGATGCAGTGAGCTCAGGTCACTGAGCAAAGGTTGATGGCAGAGCTGTTTCTCCAACACAGATGTGGTGCTGCTAATCTGTCCTGTGAAGACAGAGGAAGACAGGCTGGGGAAAAGGATTTTCACTCCTGCTTTACCGTCGCATCAGTGTTCACGTTGACTGTTCAGGAACTAAAGGAAAACACATTGGGTGGGGGGACTGCTGCCAAGCATGGCAGAGAATACTGAACCACCAACAATACCAAAGCCCCATGTCCTCCTCCAAAAGTACATGTATCCCACCAAAACACCAGAGCGTCTGGAACTATGCCTGTCATAATCAACCTCCACCTGCATCCAGTGCCTATCTAGTCATGCTCTGGCCTGCTTGTGTTCATCAGCAAATCTGTGCATGCCCAAAGCCTGATTCTGATACACACATATGGACTTACCTGTTCACAACCTGATTTTGAGGGCTAGCGCTAGCATCACTTCAGTTCTGGATGTGCTCTGAGCCCATCTCTAAAAAAATCTCTTCCATAGAACCATAGAATCCTAGAATCATTAGGGATTGGAAGGGGCCTCGAAAGATCATCCAGTCCAATCCCCCAGCCACAGCAGGATCACCCAGACCAAGTTGCACAGGAACACATCCAGGTGGCTCTGGAACGTCTGCAGAGGAGACGCCACAATCCCCCTGGGCAGCCAGTTCCAATTACTGGGCAGCCAGTTACCCTCACTGTGAAGAAGTCCCATCCATGTTCCTGCTTTGCAGAATCCACAGACTCCAATACTCCCCATGTGTAAATCCTGTGCATTGTCCCCTTGTCCCTGCCAATAATCTGCCTAGGGCTACAAAACATTTAGTCCTCACTGTGATCAGCATCTTCCCCAAGAGACTCCAATGGAAATCTAGGCAAAATAAGATGGAGTGTGATGTGTAACAAACCCTAGCAGTTCTAATGACTTGTTTAGATGCAAAGAGTCTTATCAAAAACCAATGAGAAAAGCCAAAGCTCCTTACAGGAGCTCAGCTGCGTTCTGCCAAACCAAAACAGACTATGTGTGACCCCTTGTGTTAACCTCTTCCAATGATAATCTCTGGGCTGTTCTACTTTTGCTTTCACAGCTACAGCCTTTTCATAGGATATCAGGCTCAGATGTGTCAGAGACTGTGATGACTAAGCCTGGTCTGTCAGGTTAAAATCTACCCAAACACCGGAAGGAAAATTACACTTATACTGGGCTAGCTAAGCTCAGCTCTGACTCTCTCTGACTTGGAAATGCATCATTTTAAATAACCAGAGCTGGACTTGGTCTCCCATCTATGCTTGTTCCTTCACAACAGAATGAAGCAGGAGCCTAGATCCCAGGGTCAGATGCTGGATGCCATGTGGACAGCAACCTGGATCAAAGGTTTAGAATTCAGGAGAGCATGGGCACTACTCACAAGGCACTCACTAGTTTGTTCTTCTTTTGGGCAGAAGATCAGGAAAACCCTCAGGAGACTTTAGGGAAAAGCTCTTGGGCAGCCAGTCTATGGTCTGGATTGTGTACCCAGAAGGTCATGCACTTGAATATGACCTTCCCTGGAGATGGATCTAGACCAAGAGCCTGCCACCACTTGTTCCTGTGAGGCATGAAATAGGCTGGAAAACACAAAAGAGGAAGAGTCACTTACATATTAAAGAGGTTCAGCCCAATGCGGTAGAGGCGCTTTCTCATGGTGTCTGTGGAAAGTGTGGGGGACTTGCAGCTAGCTGGGTTTTCGCAGTGGTACCTTGGGAGACTGAGGATCATGGCCTGCAGTGCTTCTTTTGAGGACACCTCAGAGGCTGACTTAGCTGAAGTGGAGGTGCTGCTGCTGCTCAGTTGCTCTGAGTTGTCAGCATTCTCAGACTCAGAGCCTTTGCTTTGCCCCGTCTCATTGCTGGCATCAAATGGGAGCTTCTGCATTGCCATCTGCCCAGGCTCAGCACTGCTGTCTCCCGTGCCATTAGTGCTGACATTCACCTCGGTGAAAGTGTGGCTGTTCTGGAGAGCTATAGATTCAGATGAGCTGTCTGGGGCAGCCAGTGGCTCACTGGTTTCTCCCTCCCCTTCTCCTGGGCTTTCTTCAGCCTTGGTAGCTTGAGAGAGCTCAGCCTGGGGATTGTTGCTGAGGCAGTTTGCCATGGACACCGAGGTAGACGATGAGACAGAGATGTTCTTGTTGTCAATCTGGACTGTGACATCTCGAAAAGCCATCATGAGAGTGCTGCTGCTCTTGGGTAGGGTATCAGGCAGGAGCCCTTCCTCTTTCTCTTTGTCCTGCAGCTCAGCTTCTAAGTCTTGGTTTGGCTGCATTGAGCTAGCACTGAAGGACTCCCTTATCTGGTATGAGCCCCCATCCTGCAGAGAGCACATGGTCTTCAGGCTCCAGGTACTGAGGGCATCATCAATAGACTTGGCCAGGGACTGAACTTGTTCCGTGAAGGAGTCCTCCAGCTCAGTCAGTGCCCCACTGATGGTGGCTGGCAAAGATGGGGACCTTACTAATGGGATGCCCACAAAGTTGTACCCCTCCACCAGGGCTTTTTCAGCAGAGAAGCTCTCTGAGTTCTGGACCCGGACTTTCCTCAGGGAGATGCGGCGTGGCATGCGGCTCTCCAGAAGTGAGTTGCGGATCTTCTCAAAGTTCTTGCTGAGCTGGTACTGCCGGAAAGCAGTCTGGATGGTGCAGGCTGCCCTTCGAGACACCAGGTGACCACCGTATTTGTGCTCTAGCATTTCGATCTGAAAGACATGGAAACAGAAGTTATTTTTTGCTAATTGACTTCTAATAGCCTTCTGTACCCAGTTCCTACACTGATTAGTCTGTGATGACTGTCAGAACAACTTGTAGCACTAAATTAGCCTTTTTCCTTGCACTGCCATGCCCCTGATTTAAACAGAAGACCCTCTTTGGACATAACTGGCTAAAGCATCAATTCTGTGAGCTTTCTTACAATTGTAACATCATCATGCCTCTTCTTAAACTGCCAGATATAAGCTGGAGCCTAGAGGTATCCTTCCCTTGCAGACCTACTTCTGATGGCCTTTAGAGCAAATTTATCACTCCAAATACAGTGTTCCAGCAATGATACTCCCTGCTCAGCTATGCTCTGGTAATGGCAAGCATCATGCCTTGTCTCACAAGTGTTACTCTTTCCCACCCTCCTTAGTGACCTTAGGAAATACTCTCAGGGAAAAGAGAAACCATTCAGAAAAAGGAAAGAAAAGTTCATTTTTAAATGCAGAAAATTTTTCACTTGGTCATAGGAGCTATTGAGAAACACCAGCTTCCACAGAAGTTAGTGTAGGCTGGGTTTGTTTGCTGTTTTTTAAAAAGCACTTTGAATTAAAGTATCTTCCTTTCTGATATGAGTTTTTCAGGTGTCAACCAGCAGTGAAAGGAAAACAACCCCAAGAAAAGATTGACTCTCCATTTTGAAAAGTAAAAAATTCTGATTTTGAATGTTGAGACAAGATATTAAAAACAGGATTTACCTCTTCCTTGGCTAGTAACAAGCCACACACATATAAAAACGTACACACACAGTTGAGTGTAATCTCAACAAGCTTCAACAAAGCAAATAGGTATGTAATTTCTCCTCTGCAGTCTAGAATTTATATTTCCTGGTAATCCCCCCACCCTTCCTCTGAGTCTGGGCCATCACTAATGTGCTACAGAAAAATGTTAGATGATTTGGTTCCAGTGAGTGATGGAAGGAGGACAAGTGTGAAGATGACGGTAGATGATTGGATTAAAATAAAAAATAAGGATGAACTCAAACTACCTTTACTGAAGTTTTGGCTGAACTATTAGCTGAACACTACACAATTGACACTTCACAGGGCAGAATGCAGGCGTAGACTTCAGTCTTTGCATACATGTGTGCATGTGTGAAAAGGACAAAAAATGAAGCACAGGACTGGGAGTACTGGTAAAACCAGGCCTGAATTAACAGAAATTCACTCTATCATGAGTTCCTTAGCAGATCCAAAGCAACTAACTGCATTCTTATCCCCATACAAATACCATGTGCTCTTACCATGCCTTGCTGACCCAGCACTCACAGGATGAAAGACCGAGCTTAGAGAAGATCTTCGAAGTGCAAACTTATTTTTGCAGTCCAAACAAGACTGAGGCACGTGCCTCAGCTTGCAGTCATGTCACATCACCTGCTTCATTGTTCTTTTCCTTTTCTATTACATCACATAAGTTGCAAAGAAAACCATCATTGAGTCTTCTAGGTACAAGTGGAGGTCTGGAATGACAGCTGTGAAAAGTGTCAATCATCTGACACTAACTCCTCTGCAGGAAGACAATATGACCTCAGGAGATGACAGCAAGAGAGGAATGAGCCATTCTCTCCCTGCATTGGTATCCTGGCTGCTCAAGTAGGAAGTGACAGCTTTGCCTACTGGCACCCCATTATCCCAGGCAAGAAATGGCCTAGGGATCCTGCTGCACTAGATAGGATGCTGCCATTTCTGGAAGGGAGTGTGGAGGTGGAGGGCAAATCCTTTCACATTTCCTTCTCTGGATATGAAATAGAGTCCCTCTGCCTTGTCCTTGAATTCACATCTATCCAGAATAAGCATCAAAGCTCAGCACTGAGAAATACCGGCAATTTGCTTAGCAATAGGGTTGACCACAGTAGTTGTAGAGACAACATGCTCAGACTTCTGCTTACCCCTGATTTATAAAACATGTAATACTTGCCCTACTAGCCACTCAGAACGGTTCTGCAGAACTGCTCTTAGAAATCTTCCGCACAAGGACCATGGATTCAAGTTTGTTTATTACAAGACCTGTCAGGAGGCTTCTTGGATAAACAAGGTCTCTGTTTATCCTGGTAGTTTGATGCGGCCAGGAAAGAGGAATATGGGGACAAAAAAAGATTCTAGGTAGTCAGCAGAAAGGTTTTGCTGAGGTTCTTTGTCCTTCCTTTTAGAATGACTGTCTTAATTCTCACCATAAAACCAGCACTCTCTTCAAAGTTGGCCTCCCTGGAAAGAGATGGAGCTAACCCTTGGCCCTTCCCTTCAGGAGAAAGACTTCTGCAGAAGCATGCAAATTAAACCAATAACCTGCACAAACCCAAGCCAGACAGTTATTACTGATGACTGACCACAAGCACCTAATATAATGGACTGGTTAATGAAAATGAAGAGCTCATTGTGTTGGGAGGGAAAGAGGACCAAGTGGGAGGGACAGATACAACAATCTGAGGAACTGAATAATAGTAAAATGCAAGATAAGGCAGAAGCAAGAACCTTATAATTATCTGAGGTTTCCAAGGAGGTGACAGCCATTCTGAAAACATGAAATTCATATGGGCTGATCTTATTAGAGGTCAGACAAGATGTCATTGCTGATCTGAAGTAAAAAGCCCAGTTTATCTCAGGCAAGGACAGTTCCCAGAAAGACAGACTTTAATAACTACTAAGAGGAGAGATTCTTCTGCAAGTTTGAAGGAATGGTGCAAGCTGTCAGTACCCTGATAAGACACCTCCAGCTTTTTTCAGTCCACTATCTCAGTCCTCCCACAGGTCTGAGGCATAAAAGAGCAGGACAAGACGTGAAGTGAGAGGACTCCCAACCTAGTTTGTTCTCCAGTTCATACCAGTTGTGCAAGAATGGGTTCTGCATGTGATCCACTGCTTTCTGCTCTGGTCCAAAGCTAGGAGAGTAGTACAGTGTCTTGCAGGTATCCCTGCTGCAAGGACTGTGGACTGGTCCAAAGAATGCTTGAGAAGATTGGAAAAGCCAAAAGAAACACCCTTACAGAGAAGTACCCTTCCCAGCCTTGCTGAGTAGGTGGGAGTTTCTGTCTCTCATTGTTGTAGCCCAGCTATTTACTGTTTACTGATGTGTGAGACATCCACATTTGCTATGAAGTCAAGCTAAGTAACATCAGAGCAATTACGAATTTCACCCACTGTGGCCTGTTTTCTTCCAGAGGGGGAAAGGGCATCCGTTAGCACCACAGCAGTCCAGGTAATGGAGATGTATATCTGGCTTGCTGGAGGAACCTTCTCTTCCCATTTGAGAGGAGAGAAAGACAAGACATGATTGGCCTTCTCTCCCTCCTAATAAACCCCATGAATCACAAGTAATTGCGTACTTAAGGCTCTTCTTCTCTGGGGAATGATCTGACAGCTGATGCCAAAGGAAGGGGAAAGCAGTAGGGGAGTCAGGAGTGTTTCAAAGAATAATTAGCTTAATACATTTTTGGGCCTCAATGTGAATTCTCAGTCTGAGCAATTCAGGCCTTGTGGCTGAATTAGGGATGGCTGTGAAATATCCATTGCCACAAGGGATTGCACATGAAGGGAGTTTTAACAAGATCAGCCTAAGGCAGATCAAAGCGCCGGGCCTGGATATGGTCAAACACACGAGGAGCACACCCCATGCTTTTGTTGCCCATAGCCATAAATTCATAAATCTGCCAGGAGACAACGGCACCGCTTTCCATGTTATCACTGAGCATGGCGATATGCCACCACATTAGCAAGAAAAGAATTAGGCTCAATAAATCTGAGTCACTCCAATCAATGCATGCCTTGTAAAAAAAATGAAAGGCTAAAAAAGAGTACACAAAAAGCATATACATGTTCTTTATCTGTCACACACGCTGAACACCTTCCCTCCTACTAGCCTTCACAGTGGAAGGATACTGTTATTCTATAGTAAGGGCCACATGCTAATGGGATATTGCTGCCCTTCAGCACAGCAGAAGAGTACATACCACTGAAAGTATGTTCCTCTCCCAGCGATACTCTCCATTTTCCCAACATTACAACAGAGTATAAACACCGGGGGACTTCAGCACTTGAGTTTCCCTTCCAGCTTCCCAGCATGCACACTTCTGCTCTGTGCTCTGCCAGCATGCTGCGTTTCATGGGATAGGGAGCAAGGAGAGCCATGATCTTGTTCACCTCCAGGATGATGCTGAGAGACAAAGATTGGCAGATGACCTGCACTTTCAAGCCTTGCAGAGGAGACTGTATGCTACTCTCCTTTCTTACTAGCACTCAGTCCTTTCCCAAGAGTTGTGACTTCAACAGCACTGTGAGACTAAAAATGTCTCCTTCTACCTGTTTTCCTTACTGTAAAGTCTAGTAATGTGTTACAATTTGTGCTATGACTACAGAACTATAGGGATGGTGCTGTGAGAGTCCTATCAACCTTATTTCCATTCAAAAGAACAGCCTCACAAGTAAATGGCTAAGAATATCTAGGAAAACTCACACTACTGTGCAAGCCTCTTCACTCTGAAAATCTCCCCTTCAAAGCTGGAGGCAATCCACTGAAACACCCGTCAGGCTGGAGAAGCACACCTACAGTAAGCCCCCTTTGCTGTGAGAAAAGTAGTTTAACCTGTGAGACAGACTAGATCCCTGCAAGGACAGCATTTCAAGGCATCACAGTTTAATGAACAAGCAGCTAAGATGTCTCTGCCTCACATGCATCCAGGATAGGTCCTGCCTTCGCTGCAGGAACAGTGACAGGACAACATGACATTAAAGCTAAGGTAACACAGGACAGTCACACCCCATGACAAATCAGGCTACCTCTAGGATGTTGAAGAGGCTAAGACCATATATAGCAGCCAAGATCTGGCCCACATTAGTTTGTAAAGCCAGCTAATCAGTCTCATTTCTTTTCCTGTTTGAGTTGAATATGCAGCATTTTGATAAAAACAACTACAATCTTTTTTCTGCTTGGGAATTTATTGGGCAACTGATGTGACATGTATGTTTAAGGACAGCAGCAATGCCTTCGAGGAAGTGGCAGAGAGATGTCTCAGAGGCAGCAGCTTCTTCTGTGGGAACCTCATTAGCTGAGACCCTTCATCTGCAATAGCACAGTTCCCACTGAATTCTCCCTCTGAACATAATCTGGACACTGTCACTAGCATTTGCTTGTCCTCCTCATCTCACATACTGCAGGGGCTGCATATCATACAATCTCCAATACTGCTGCAACCTAGGGAAAAGTAAGAAATAGTTATTTTGGTTTTGTTTTGCAGAACAGCTCTCCTTGGCTGTAATCTGCAGAGAGGCAGGGGGACCGAGGCACATTGAGCCTCATTGCTTTTGAGTTAGTGGGCCAGCTGCTGTTAGCCTCTGTCCTGCTATCCCCTGCTAGGAGCCCATTGGGAGATATAGCTGGAGATGGGAACACTTGAGCTCAGGATCTAGGCTGTAGCCACAGGCACAGGAGGAAAACCTGGCAACTTCAAGAGCTGAATCATTTTGTCTCAGCCTGATAAACTTGCCTATCTCTGCAGCATTCACTACTGGAGTGAAGGCAGTGGTGGTAGCAATGCACAGACATTGTGGTAGACACTACGGGATGCTCACTGAAAAAAAACCACTTCCCCCGAAAGCTCACACTTTGAAGAGTCTAATGCAGAAGTGCCCTGGCAGCCTGCCCAACATGATGTGAGGGCAAGATGACACTTCAAGACCTCTCCCATAAAGGATATCTTTTGGGACAATCAGTTGCTGGGAGCCCTACAGGCACTGTATGCTCGTGAACAAAGCAGTATCTCTGGATGCTGCAGCTCTGGGCTACCACAACCCATCTCTAAGCCTACAGTCACAACTGAGTATTTGGGTCCATTCTGGACCACAGAACCCAGGCAATAAGGAGCAGAGACCAGCAGGTATGAGTGAAAGGTTGGGGAAGCTACTTCCTCCATCAGTCCCATGTAGCCAAAGGGCTGGTCCTGCTCAGGCAGGGTGAAAGCTCAATGGGAACAAAAAGCTAAAGTATTTGCTGAAAGATGTCCCACCACAGTGTGAATGCCGTCCCACCCACCCCATCCCCTTCTCCCACAGCCTGAGGAGTAAGCCTCTGTACCTGTTTATTCTTTAGGTCAAGGGAGAGCTCATAATCGGAGGCAGCTGCATGGGAACACGAGGCCGTCCCTTTGCTGCGCTGCACTCTCACTGGGGAGCCCGTGTGGTGGAGGCTCGCCTTCTGCACCAGAGGGGAACACCCCGCTGCCTGCTCTTCTTGGAACTCCGCATGCTGGGCTTTTAGCATCAGGGTGTCGGACCTGCCTTCCTGGCCACTCTGTCTGCCGCCTTCCTTCGGATCCTCCGTTTCACACCCGGCTTTCTTGCTTGTGGAACCGCTGGGATCGTCACTGTGAACAAAACGCAATGTTTCGCTTTTTTTATTTGTTTTTTTAATTATTATGATATTTTGTTTATTATTAAGTTGTTTGTTGTTTGCTGCACTCATTCACTGAGCTGCATTTTAAATGTTTAGGGACCCTGAGCAGTGAAGGCTCTCTCTTCAGGATGAGGACTTTAGGTTGAAGCAGCCAAAGCTCTGATCCCTCCTTTCCCAGGCACAGATGCTTGTGCTGCACAACCTGTATAAAGCAATCCTGTGGCTGCCTGGAGCTGCCTGGCTCCCTCTGCTTTCGGTGCTGCAGTTGGAGGTAAGGGACCAAGGAGGGTGCCATGGCCTACAGACATGTAGGCTTCTCCTGCTCTGTGAAGCAGCTATCAGCTGTCAGTCACCCCTGCAGCTACTGCTCAGCATCTCCATGTGTATCCCATAGTCTGTCCCAACTGTCACAGACCGTGGATCTCAAGGATCTAGTTTTCCCTTGGAATTTCTAAGGGGAATTCACATGGGGAATGGGCCAGGGGCTACTGAATGTTGCAGAGTTTCCAGAGGAACTCTCAGAGCTGAGAATATGAAGATTGAACAGAGCCAGCCAGCCCTGAGATCCTGACTCTGTAAAGCATGTCTGCAATACAGCCACTGCAGACTGCAGAGCTTTCAAGAAAAAAGCTGTTTCTTTTTGACCGTCATATTTCTGTGTCGCTGAGGCCTTGCAGAGAGAGGAAAACACTTTTTCTCCTGACAGCCCCAGCAGTAACTATGGGAAAACAGGGTCTGACTACAGTGCACTTCAGGAAAGCTAACATGTTCGCAATATCACAGAAGCATGGAATTATTGAGGCTGGAAAAGACTTCTGAGTTCATCCAGCCCAGTCTGTGACATGACATCACCACATCAGCCAGACCAGGGCACTAAAGATCACATTCAGTCTGTCCTTAACACCTCCAGGGGTGGGGATTCCACTATTTCCATAGGGTGTCCATTCCAATGTCTACTCACCCTTTCCATGAGGAAGCGCTCACAGACAGGATGGATTAGTCCATGTCTGACCCACTGAAGGGCTGAGGTAATCTGTCATTAACCTCTCTTGTCAAATGTTTTCCAGAATAATCCAGTTTCAAGATTTCACCATTCTGGGGGACTGTCTGAATGCTGAGAGTGTTTGTTTGTTATTATGTTAGTCTCTTTCCAGCGCTTAAGGAAGAGTCATTATCGATTTACAGGAGTGTGCAGGCCAGTGTGTATGGACTGTGGGTTCTGCTGTACCATGTATAACAGATATAGTTACACTCATTTCCAGGGGATAAGCATGTAGTTTGAAAATAATTGCTGCAGAATCAATGCATTTAATTCCATTGAAACAAAGGGTGTGGACTATCTCCCATATACAAATACCATTATTACTTCATTCACTTCTGAATCACATTTCTTTCTCTTGGATTTGCTCCATATACGACCTGTTCTGCTGTCATCTAGATAACAAATCATTTTATGACTTATGTTGAGCAAAATCAGGGAAATTAGATATGATTTTCTGTAGCACCCAAATTACTTCGAAACATTTAAGTCTCATTTTCAAAATGCTGTAAATTTTTAAGTGCCCAAGTCTTCTAACTGTGAATAGACTTTGCCTCCTAAGCCCTGGAACACTTTTGCATACTTACTAGTACTTTAAATGGAATTTTATTCTCTTCAGTGTCAGCTCTTCTGTTCAGTAGATTTAACAGTTCAATTTAGAAATATTCTCACACTTTCTAAAAGGACTGCAAATCTGATGAGCCAAAGACAGTACACTCAAACTAGAATGAAGAATTTAGAAGTAGGAAGCTTCCTCTCCTATACACACACATGCAGTCACCAGTTAGACTCACACAGATACACCAATAGACAGACCATTAGGGGTTGGGAGGGATCTCCAGGGTCATTGAGTCCAACCCCCTGGCTTGAGCAGGATCATAAAACCTGGTACAAGTGACATAGGAACACATCCAGATGGGCCTTAGAAGTCTCCAGACTCCATAACCTCCCTTCTAACTTACATCCATTGCCCCTTGTCCTACCAAAGGTTGCAAGTGAAAAGAGACTGCCTCTTTCTTCCTGACACCCAGCCCTCATGTATTTATAGACAGTGATTAAATCCCCTCATAACCTTTCTTCTCCAAGCTGAAAAGTTCCAGATCTCTCAATCTATCCTTATAAGGGAGGTGGTCCAGTCCCATAATCATCCTCATGGCCCTCCCTTGAACTCTCTCAATCAAGTCTCTATCCCTTTTGAACTGGGGAGCCCAGAACTGGACACAATACTCCAGATGTAGCCTCACTAGGGCAGAGTAGAGAGGGAGAAGAACCTCCTTGGATCTGCCGGCCACACTATTCTTGAGCCATCCCAGGATTACATTGGCCTTCTTGGCCACAAGAGCGCATTGCTGATCCATGGAGAACTTGTCCCCAAGAACTCCAAGATTCGTCTCCAAGGAAGTGCTCTAAAAAATAAATTCCCAGGAGACACCAGCATCTCAGATAGATGCGATATAACCAACTTTGTCCAAGCATACTAAAATGAAGTATCTGCATTCTCATCAATTAGGAAATGCCACCATTAAGAGGAGGCATACTTCTGTCCTTGGAGGCTGTACCACTGTGAAATCTATATAATCAAACACTTTTTGTACTCCTAAAGATGCACATGTAAAGTATGTACTCATTTTAACTCCTCCTGTTCTGTGTTCATCTACATTGCAGGAAATATTAATGAAAGACTTCTCTCTTACATGTCTCTCTGTGCCATTTTTATTGGCAGCCTCTGTTCTCTACCCATTCCAGCAGAGCAGTAATTTTTATGCTCAGCTCAAGAGAAGACCAGATGGAGATAGATTTGATCACGTTTTCATTGAAGTGTATGCCAACAGCTTTACAAGAATTTCAGTGGGAATTGAACTATGCCCTGCAAAGCAATTTCAGCTGGACACACAAGCTCTGATTCAGCAAGACACATATCCCAGACTGCTCTGCTAAGTTAAGACCATAGTGCACAGACTTTCTTTAGGGTAGATGAGGGCCTGAGGCAGTAGACTGGAGAGCTAGTTGACCTTGCTTGGAGCATGAACAGACTCTGAAAGCCAGCAAATATTTCCTGACTGGAAATGGTCCTCCAAACACCACACATATGCTTTTACAGAGTTTTTCTGAGGACTTCCACTGATTGCTCGAAGTAAAACGTGCAGTGTGTGCAAAAGGTTAGCAGCACTGGATCCTGTCGCTCTGTGAGGCTGTACTTCAACTGCAGTGCATGCTACCTGTTTGGTTTTCTGCCACACATGGTTTAGAGCCTGAGTGAGTAACATTCATAGCGACAGAGTATCCTGCATGCACTGCTAATATAGAAGAAAAAGCCATGGGTTAAATCACAGAATAGCCTAGGCTAAGAGGAAAGGCTGGAGGTCTCTGTTGTAGGGACTTTTTTCAAACACAGGTGAGATAGATTTGAACATTCTCCAGTCAATTCTTGACTATCTCTAGACATGATGAGTCCCAAGGCTCTTCAGAAAGCCTTCTCAGGGCCCTTAGTGTACTAATAAACCTAAAGGCCTGACCAACTTCAGCTGGAGCCCCCACAAATATGCCCTGTACAGTTCCCCCTTTTCAGCCTAGCCTGGAATAGTCAGTCTCTACCCAAGCAACACTGTAAGAGTGCTGGCCTCCAGCTCTGCCACAGCCTTTCCCTTTCCATGGCCATGGACCCAACTCATCTTGACTATGAATTGCAGACTTTCTAGTTTGACCTTGGATCTGTGTCATCACCATGGACCTACCCATTGATAGCTAGGCTGTGTCTGATCCTAGGTACTCTAAATGGACCTGATTCTTACCCTGGATGATGACAAAGAGGGCAGAGGAGCAACCTGAAGTGTTCAGAAGTCCCCTTATACTTCATGGGCTACCTCTGAAGATGCAGGAAGCCACTAAGGCTGCAAGCACCAAGTGCACACATTCAGTCACAGATGTGTGAGAAGCACCACCAGGCTTAGTGTTCCCACCCACAGTGCAGAAATGAAGCCCCTAAAGACACTGTACTAGGATAAGGACATAAGTTAATCACGTGTACACGTATAACCTTGTTTTCTTCTTCCACACACGCATGATCTCAGTGAATACAGCCATACAGAATTTATTGTGCTTATGCATGGAATTTCCTGAGGGTCAAAACTTGGTCAAATCAGAATCAGATTCCACCAAAGCACTGAAAGGCAATTCTCAGCTAGATGGTTTTATGCTAAATATAAACTTGTTAACCCCCTGCTGGTTTGGCTGTTGGCGCTGTTCAGAAAGCAACAGCAAGAGCAAATATTCTTGCTGAAGTAGGAATAGTTTCTACCTGTTCTTTTGTGGGAAAAAAAAGGAAACAGTCAATCACTTTTACATAATGAGGAAACAACAGCTCAAAAAAACCCAAACACAACTAAAATAACCAAACTCAACTAAAATGACAAACCTACTTGTCCTTTGGGCAAGACATCAAACCTGGAAAATTTCAGCTTCAGCTAGCAAACTTCAGTGTCTCACAAGCAGTGATAAAACGGGTAAGTACAGAGCTTGCTTATCAGCCTGAATGTTAGAGTGTTAGCAGCACAGCCCTATGCAGAGTTACCCTTGTCACCCTGTGTTGCTCCCAGGTTTATTCCCATCTTGAACCTGTTTCTGAGCAATTGTGGGGAGGCCTATTCTCTGTTGTCCAGTAGCAGCAACTGATAAAACACCCATATGAGAGACAAAACACTGCTAAATATCAAAGTTGATGTAAAATATAAGGTAAACACTTAATGATCCTGATTTTATTTCCTCTCTGTCCTGAGCGATACACTCAATTTGCACAGGTAGAGCACAGTCTTTGTTAATCAGCAAAGACTCAGGAGCTACCATAATCACAGTAACAAAAAAGCCCAACAATAAGAAAGGTAAGTAAGACAAGGATAGACACTACAGCATGGAAGATCTCCAGGAAAAAATTTACTAAGTAAATCATGGGGATCCACTTGTTTTCCCTTGGCCAGCGAGCAATCAACCTGCCTGGCTGTGGAACAAAGAAAGGAAATAGAACTATTGCACAGCCTGTTTCTTGGATGAGAATATTTTCCTAACCACTTGCAATAATTAAAAGTCCCATGCAGAGTCTAAGGTGTGGATCCCAATGTCCAAGCCAAACTCCAACTAGGTTAATCTAGTTCTGTATCCCAGCATCACCCCTGCAGTTTCAACTGTAATCAGAGTTCTTCACTTGCTCTCCTAAAGGATGGCATGCCATCATCTTTCACGGCTTTTACAGCTACTCTTGCATGATAAATGAAGTGATTTTCTGCTAGTCATGCAATCAGGTATGAACCTTTGAATCTGGTTTGATTGAAAGGTGTAATATTAATGTAAATCACTCACAATCAGATAAAAAAGGAAGACTACAAATTCAACTGTTCCATTCTTCCTAGATGTACTTACATGACTTTTATGACCCATAGCAGCTAGCTTAGTCATTACTACAAACATATTTCATCTGCTGTAGAAAACATTTCTCACATTTCAGGTATCTCCTGCTGCATTTGCCCTGCTGACTTGTATACTCCCTCTGTGGTCAGAAGCCTGTTTGGCTAACAAAGGTAGTGACTACAGACAACCTGATCAGGGTTTATATGAATTACTATAGCTAGACTAACATTTCAAAACAGGCATGTTGGGGTTTCTGCCATGAACCTTAGTGTTTGTTTCAATAAAGCAGGATGGTGAAAAAGCTTGCACTGAAAGAAACCAGTTAAGCACCCTTAAATATTGTTGCCTATCTTGAGTAAGCAAAACTTGCAATACTTATCCTCTATGTTCACAAAGATTTTCTATAAGGAGAACGTTGAGGGAAAGGTGTATGGAGACGATAGAGGGAAAATGGTACTATGTAGACATTTTTTATTACTTCCTTTTTTTCTCCCTTCCTGGTATTTTAGAAACCTAAAGCCCCAAGTCAATGATACTAAATTATCAAACCAGAGAAGACCATCTGTCCATTGCTAGTAGTATCAGTTGTCCATGTTTGTACATAGCTGTAGTACCATAGTCTCTCTTGGGAGAGATGTCACTGCTTTTCAGTTCCTACAGCATCAGTATAGGACCCGTGCTTCTAACTGCAACTTGTGGAGCCAAACCATTGCTATCTGCTGGATCTTGACTGCCAGACTTAAATATTCCCATACCTGATGACCTGAGGAGGAACATGCAGCCCTTTCTACCCCAAATATTTCACAATCATTTCAAACTAGACCTGTAGCCAGGAACACAGAAATTGGATGCTCCAGTCATTCCATTCCATTGCCCTGCTGCCAAATACCACAATCAATGAATGATATACAAGTAATTTTCAGAGCTCTCAGAAAGGTTTTTACAGAGTAGCCAAGTGACTAAACAGGGCTCTAAAGCCAGAAAGGCTACCTTGCAAGGACAGTAATGTTAATCCTGGAAGAAATTAAAGCTGAGTTTCTTCATAGAATCATAGAACAGTTTTGACTGGAAGAGGCCTTCAAGGTCATCAAGTCCAACCTTTTCCTAGCCCTATCAGCACCATTAAACCCTGTCCTCCAGCCCAACATCTAACCTTCTCTTCAACACCTCTAGAGACAGTGACTCAACCACCTCCCTGAGCAGGCTTTCCAATGTCTGACAACACTTTCAAGTAAATAAATTCTTCCTAACATCCAACATGAACATCCCCTGGTGTAGCTTTCACTGATACTCTAGAGCTAAACAACTCCCATGTGCTTAAGATACAAAACTCTTCTTGCTCCTTCTATCCTACAAGAAGAAAAATTATTGCAGATAAATAAGAGCAGTAACAGAGTAACAGAAATAGTGATGGCTTTTCTGGTCTTGGACAGTAGTGTCAGACTCAAGACAAGCATTTTCAATGCCTTATTGGCAGGTATAGTGGTTATGCAAAAAGATCTAGCTAATTGGGTAAGAGGAAAATATGGGGGCAAAGTACTATGGAAGTACATACCACAGAGAATAATTCTGTAATTATTGAGGCAGGAAAAGACCTCTATGATCATCCAGCCCAGCCTGTGACATAACATTACCACAACCTAGTCCATGGCACTAAGGGCCACAGCCAGTCTGTCTTTAAACACCTCCAGGGATGGAGACTCCACCACCTCCTTGGACAGTTCATTCCGGTGTCTGATCACCCTTTCTGTGAGGAAGGGCTTCCTAACATCCAACCTAACCCTCCCCTGGAGCAGCTTCAGGCCCTGCCCTCTCATCCTATCACTAGCTGCCTGGGAGAAGAGCCTGACCCCCACCTGACTAAAACTACCTTCAGGTAGTTATAGAGAATGATGAAGACCCCCCAGAGTCTTCTCCAGGCTAAACAACCCCCCTTCCTCAGCTCTCCTCACCAGACTTTTCCTCCAGTCCTTTTCCCAGCCTTGTGCTCCTCTGGACCTGCTCCAGCTCCTCAATCTCTTTCCCAAAGCAAGGGGCCCAGAGCTGCCCCAGTACTCGGGAGAAGGCCTCACCAGTGCCCAGTACAGGGCGTGAATTACCTCACTAGTCCTGCTGGCCACTCTATGCTAATACAAGTCAGGATGCCACTAGCCTTTCGTGCCACCTGGGCACCCTGCTGGCTCCTGTTCAGCCGGTTGTCAACACGTACTCCCAAGACCCTCTCTACCAGGCTGATGTCTCCTCATTTTTGTGTCCCATGTGTCACCCAGGAGAACACCACGTTGTTGTTTCCCATGTATAACTTACCTAATACTTTATTCATGTTATTCAAGGTCAGTGTGCAGGACTGTGACCTATAACAGAGGCAAAGACTACATGGTCTAGCTGTGAGCACAAATTTATGGACCCATTTCACACAGCTCCTTATGAGGATCAGATGGTTACTGTATATATGGTGCTCTAAAGTAATGTAAGCAATTAGTTTTATCATAGCCTGAAAGCCATATGAGACTTCAAAGCTTCAGAGATGTCACAATAAAAAACCTTTACAAAGTGCCATATTGAGAATTAGAAAAAGAAGTCACTGGCTAATGCCAAAAGAACAGAGGCCAGACCCAAGTCTGCATGAACCTGTGCTCCCTCTGTCTTAAGATATTTTAGCTTTCCCCCCGTTCTCTCTCCACTTCTCTGCTCAGAAAAAAAATACATAAAAGAATTAAAAAAAAAAACCCCAATTGCTGAAGTAGCAGGGTCCAAAGTGCCTTTTCAGTTTAGTTCATTTCAATGCTCCCTGAGGACACCCATAACATATGGTGAATGGGCTGATCAGAGCTCAATGGGAAAAATGGCTGCGAGAGGCTTGGTCATGTATTATGGGATCTTTTCAAGGGTCAGAGATTTCTCACACACTGGGAGTCTAAGTGCAAAAGAATTGCTTCTGATTTGCTTTTAAGGTCAGGTTTTAGGGTGATCTGGAGGCAATTCTCGCTAGAGGCATGCTGAAAATGATGGAAGGCAAAAGTCTCTCCTGCCAGCAAGGCAGAAACTTGATCTTGGCAAATCATCTCCTGCTAGCCAAGCTGCAGCTTTCTCAGGCAGTCTCCCCCAGCAAAGACAAATATAGGAACAAGTTTCTGATTTTGTCTACATTCACATAACACCTTGTAAAGCAGTGGCATCAAGCCATCTTCTCACATTAGTTTTACCCATGAGGAATTAATGATAATTAGCAAAGCTCATTACCCGTTCCAGAATATATTACTTGTTTCATAAAAATCTCTGGCATGCACAACTGTAAAATAGATTTGACAGTACAATACAGTAAATATATTAAAAATCAATTAAATTTAACATCCATAGGCACAGGCTGAAACAGGCAAAGTCTCTCCAACATTGCTTAAAGTTGTTCTGTTGAAATGTGCATTAAGCAGACAGAAAATGTTACAGTCCTAGCAAATGCCTTATGTCCCCCAGAGTGTGACATACCAAAGTCAGGGTCTCCATTTAGAATTTGGTATTTAGACATGATCCCTGTGTGCTGTGTAATTCCTACATTTGTTGTGGTGGTGTGCCTTTTGCTACAGAACAGTACCCAAACTTTTTACCCTCACAGTACAAAGTTGATTGCCCAGGTGTCACTCTGGATTGGCTGCCTGTTTGAGAGCCAGGCTCTCCGTGACTAACTTCAGGCACCTGAGGATAGGATCTTTTTTTTTTCATGGAGACAGACTGACTTCTCCAAAGAGTGACTTGGAACAGCTAAAGCATCTCCCACTGATGAAAAAGTTGTGTTTATGATGATGGTTGTGCTGGGTGGTGTGGTTCCCACAATTTTTTTCCTATAGTTCCTGTGTGTGTCTGGGTGTTATCTCAGAGCGACCCCCAGGACACTCTGTGGAATAGCCCTCTTTCCTCCTCCATTCTCAACAATGCCTTGTGTTTCCCCAGCTGCAGGAGCACTTGGATTAGTTTAAGAAGTACAATCCCTTTCTCAGCTGCCCATCATACCTCAGTGCCTGATGCCCTGGGATGGTTGCAGTGCTTTCTCTGCAGGTTAGACTAGGAGAAGGTCCCACAGCCTGTCACTGCAGAGGAGGTTTCTTGTGGCTGTGTCAAACAGTGCACCTGTGCTCATCACTGAGGTTTGAAGAGCACCAAATGCACAGAGGGGGCCCTGCTTTGCAAGGTTTAATTGCTTTTACTTTAACCCTAGTCCTCTCTTGCCTCTGCAATGTTTTGTAAACACGACCTTTTAGAGAAGGAAAAACCAGATGGCATCCTGCATTAGTGTAACTGCCCGCTCAGCACCCCGGGAAAGAGAAACTTTGCTTTTCAGCAGCAGTCTTTCTGCCACTTCAACTCAGATCTCTTGGCTCCTCACCCCTGAGGCAGGTTATAGCATCACCAAATTCGCTGACAAAAGCCTGCCAGTGCAATCATGCAGAAGATAGAATTTCACTGCTAAAATGAGATGAATTCAGGGCTGGGAGGCAGCTAGAGCCTCTACAAGGAAACCCTCAGCCCATTGCTCTGATTCCAGCTGCCTAAGTGAGGTGGGGTAGGTTAGTTGCACAACCCTTGGCATTTATAGACCTAGACAAGGTCCTCCATGGTCTTCTTTTCCCACCAGTTCTGACAGTCTCTAGGTTGGACTGCACCTCTGGGATCATTCTTAAGGATTCAGGGCAATTGATTTCTGAAGGCAGTGAGTGAGCAACCTCACAGGAAGATCTTTATGTGTTCCAAATAAGTTTTATTTCTTTTCTCAAGTGTCTTAGCTATTTAGTCACTTATGATCACTGAAGACCAGTACAAGGCTACTGCTTTTGTGAAACCAAAAAGGAAGCCTGGTCAACATAGAATAACACAGCCTCGAATCACCGTCATCAATCTAGGCAATCCAAAAAAACATTCACAAGCTTTAGGAAATCATATATAATCCAGATTTTAAATTTTCCAGTGTGTTCAGATTTAGAGTTTTGGGTTGGTCTGTGGCTGAGGACCAAGATAGAAACAGCATGCTTAGCTTTCCTTCCTCCTCTTCCCAATCCAGTAGCCACCCCCACAGCCTTATGCAGCACACACAAAGCTCTACTTATCCAAGTTCTATTTTATCACTGCTGCTTCACTTGTACTCTAACCCGCTTCATGTCACTTCTCTTCCCTGGACCTTATTCCAGTTTCTGTCTTTCTTCCTTCCCATTTGGAACACAGGATGACTTAGCAGGTTACACACTTGGTCATACAAGCTCTATTCCCCTAGGGTCATTTAAGTTTTTCTCCCCTATGAGGAATGAAGATGACTTCCACCCATGTACGTCATACTCAGACACAGGCCTTATGGGACAAGATCATTAAGTGAAGTAGGAGTTGGCTTTGTCACACACAATGCTACTCTGTTGCTGAACATAACTATGGCTGATGCTAAATGGCATTATGTGAATGGATTTCACCAAAGTCAGTGGACAATCGAGCCCAACATGCTGTATTTCAAGACAATCTGTACCATGTTTACTGAATCCACTGTAACAGCACTGCAATATTTGTCACAACACCATTCTCCACCACTCATTTTTGACCTATCGCTCTCACATTATTTTATCTTGGGAAAAAACAGGTATCTATTGAATGTCACCAGTCACCCTGGAAGATGTGCAAGACAATACCAATAAAATATACATAAGGAAGCCTGTACCCTTCTTTCCTTTTTCCCCAGAAGCTGGAACAAGATTCTGGTCAACCACATACACTGGCAATATCAACTGCATCACAGCTTGTTTGTTTACAAGGAAACAGCAACATATCAGCATGAACAAAGGTGACACGTGGCTCTAGACATTCCAAAAAATAAAGTACCCAGTGGGATGCCCCTACAATCTGTGTGTGGAAAAAACAAAGGTAAGAAAGGCCAACCAGAGGTAAAGGTTACTAGAAGAAACTTGCAGATGCTATGGCCAGAGTGAAGTTACTCAGTCTGTAATGAAAAATCTCAGTGAACTCTGCTTTTCTTTATGTCTTGATGCTTTTATTCAGGATGACATTTCCTCACAGAAGATAGTGTGGTTTCCAGCTCTTCTTGCAGTTTTCCAACAGGCCAGGTAACAATTCTCTAAATCTCCCAACTATTTTATACCCTTTCCCTCAGCTATCCGAGGGATCCCAAACAGAGTGGCCTGAGCAGCTCTACAGTATGCTCCTTCTTCAGCATCTCAGGCTCTTCAGTTTTTCTCGGAGTATATGTAAGTCTGCCAGGACCACATATAGAAGGAACTCTGGAGCATGGACGTGTTGTTCCAAAAGAAAAGCTTATTGTATTTAAGCAGAGAGACCACCTTATGGGAAGCAATCAGAAGGTGAACTTGCATAGGAGAGAGTTAATGTTGTGCAGAAAAGAGAAAAGGTCTTTGGATTGGCATTACACCACAAGAAGTTGTGTAATAAAAGGCCACAGCCTCATTCCTGTTGCTGCCAAGGAATGCTGGCACGAGCAGGAATATTTCAGCCAAGGGACCTGCTCATTTATAGAATCATAAAATTGATTCAGTTGGAAAAGACCTTTAAGATTATTGAGTCCAACCATCAGCACCACTGGTAAATTGTGTCTCCAAGGTCCACATCTCCTATCCATATGTTCTTGTTCTCTCCATCGCCTTCTTTCATTTTCACCATTTTTTAACTTTTGTTTTTCCTGCTTTTACTCTCCTGTATTTTTTTTTCTGTGTAGGATGTTTGCCAACTGTTATCCTTACAGTAGTACTGTTATCTTTGTTGAGGTGAGTCTGTCTTCTTTCTCACTGGCTCTTTTTCCATCTCTTTGCTTTATTTGTCTCTGCTTTGTAAGCCATGAGCAAGTGTGTGGACAGAGGATTCACAGAAATCACCCGTCAGGTTCAACAGAACAAACCTTAGTGTACAAAGGGTCTGGAACAGCCTGATTTTGGGGCTGGGTGCCTCTTGACTAATGCAAGTCAAGTCAGGTGATATCAGCAGAAGATTATTATGAATGGTGTAAACTACCACAGACCATCTGCTACCACTTTATCAATCATCTGTGCCCATTTTCTAGAGATAGATACAGGACCATTTCCATAGCTGTTATAGCCTCTTCTCATGCATCTTCATGGCATTATCATACAGAAAACACAAGATACAGTAGGTGTCTCTGTTACATTCCACCAGTACCAAAAGGTTACCATGTTACAGGCAGGGAATTCTTTGTAACACAGGAGAAAGTACATAAGGATCACCTGCAAGCCATGAATCGATCCCCTGGCACTAAAGCAAATAACTGATCTCAACAGCTGTTGAAAGTGGCTCTTACAACATTAAGATTGGCTATAATCAGTTCTTGTTCATTGACATTACTGCTTCTGTGGCCCAAGAAATGGCCCAAGAAATGGGTGATAACTACCTGAATTCCTCTAGAGCAGGACCCATGTGAGCAAAAGAAGCAGGAGAGGAAGAACAGGAAGAACATGTGTCCAGGCAATGGCAGGATACAGCTTCAGGCTCCCCAAAAACATGTGTCCAGTGGGTATCTTTGCAGGTTCAAAGAAGGAAAATTCAGACAGATTTTCTATGGCCTCTCCTGCCATCTTCCTTCTTCTTGAACAAAGGTATTGATAAAAGCAAACAGAGGAACTAATGTGACAGGGAGACTCAATTTACTTTCAGAGATTATTGTTTTTTCCTGTTGAAGAACTCATCTATTCCTCGCTTTGCTTCCCCATCCTCACATTTTTCAAACTTGCCTCAAAGTGGCTGCACCAGCTGTTGGGATGTACTGCTGAGATGCGTCATGAAACCACCCTGTGCCAAAGGCAACCACAGGGTTTTGTAGAAAGAGACACTGTGCTTTCATTAAAGAGAGGCACCTATCCCACTGTGATGATGATCACAGAAATGCCTGTGGGAGATAGTGCTAAAATGTCCTGGTGGATCTTCTTTACAGTACCAAGATGCTGCATCTTGCTTTTTTGGATGCAACCAGAAACAGCCATTGCTGTTAGGTCATAGTACCAGAGAAATTGCCAACTATACCTCTCTACAAGATGTCCCCAAGGTTGTGTTGTGGTTTGAATTTGAGAGGATCTCTTGCCTGAGGCATTGGGAAATTGCTGTGGCAATTTATGATGGTTGGCTTGGAATACCAAGAAGATTTTTTGTGACTGTGCAAACCAATACAACCAGTTTGGAGCTTCCTGGTTTGGGTTTCCTGCTTTTTCTTCACTTTTTGTCTTTATCACTGCAACTAAGCACAGCAACCATCTTACCCTTGGAACATGGTGAAATGGAGAGAGAGATTTTCTCTTGTTCATGGTCTGTAGTAACCAGAATGCTAGCAATGGAAACTCTGGCTCTGAAAACATGGAAAGCCAGGCAGAGTTGTTGACATCATGTTTCCATAAGGAAAACACTGCTGGAAATCTCTTCCTTTTGAGGGGGTGGAGATAGCAGGTATGTAAGAGCATGTGATTAATCTCTATATGCTTCTGTGTTGGAGTTTTTATGCTGTTCAAATTAAATATGTCTTGTTATCGGGTTAGTTTTGGTTTTGCTTGTGATTTGCGAGTGAATCCTCTTTATTTTGTTTTTTTCTTTGTCCCATTAACGCATTAACTAAATTGATAGGTTAATCTTGTCTCAGACCACATCAAGTGATCAATCAGTGACATTTCAAATCATAAAAACATAGAATCATGGAAATCATAGAGTTCAGGTTGGAAAAAACCCTTGGGATCATCAAGTCTGAGGATGGCAACTCAACCCCCTCCCTGGGCAGCCCATTCCAGTGCCTGACTGCTCTTGCTGTGAAAAAATGGTTCCTGCTGTCCAGCCTACCCCTCTCCTGCTGCACCTTGAGGCCCTTCCTTCTTCTGTCACTGATTACCTGTGAGAAGACATTAGCACCCATCTCTTTACACTGTCCCTTCAGGTAGTTGTAGAGAGGCCTAAGGTCCCCCCTGAGTCTCTTCTTCTCCAGGCTAAACACTCCCAGCTCCCTCAGCCTCTCCTCATCAAACTTTCCCTTCAGTCCCTTCCCCAGCCTCCTTGCTCCTCTGGACCAGCTCCAGCACATCTTTCTGGAAATGAGTGGGCCAGAATTGCCCCTACTCGATGGTGAGCTAGGCTAAAGTTGTGATAAACCCTTGACAGAGTGTTCTCTAAAACATGTTTTACTTCTAATAGTTCTTCCACGTTTCTGTAAAATAAATGTACTAAACATTTTGTGGTTGTGGGGCAAGGCTTCTGCAAAACAGTCAAAGCTGTGAGTCCTGACTGTGCAAAACACCCCCAAAAAGTGAGGAATCTCCTCACTTCCAAGTTTAGGAAGATTTCATATCTGGGTCTAGACATTACTCCTTACCCATAGCTCTGTGTCACACTAAAATCAAAACTCTGACAACTGTGAGCTTGCAGAATATTTAAGTGAACTACTTTGCTGACCCATCCCTGCCTGTTTGCTGCATCCCCATAACCTCCAATCGTAGTATCTTGAACTGGATTATGAAGTCTACAGGGAGGAAAGAGTAGGAGTAGATGAACTGTAAAGAAGCAGAAAAAAGTCTCTTTTCATGCCTGTGACCTCAGTAAGAAAAAGAAATGAGAAAAGAAACACAAACAACGTTAAGATGCACTAACAAAGCAGAAATGATGCTCAAACTTCTCCCGTGTGTTTACAAAAGCTGTGCTGTGAAAGACCTTGGTACAAATAAAAGAAGTCTGATTGAAGAGCTTTGTATATGAAGTCATTTGTCCTCAGAGCACAAAACACATAGACCCTGAGTGTAGAGTGTTTTGCACTTGTGAGTCCAGGTGTTCTAAGCCTGACTCAGAGGGGAACTCAGCCTCCACAGCCCACTAACTGTAGAGGCTACATGGTGGTAGTTTATAGATCTGATCCAACACAGACTAGAATCACTACCATATTTCTTCATATCTGGGCCAGAGCCACTGAGTACCTCAGGGCTGAGAGTAAGCACTAACCTCCAGACTATATATCCAATATTCTGCCAGCAATTCTAAGCAAGAAAGGCTAATTTCCCAGTTCATGAACTGAATTTGCATTCTTTCTGTCAGGAAAGGTCAACCTTCCATAAAGTCAGAGAAAATGTTGAGTAACTCACTGATTTTTCTGTAATGCTGAAAGGGCAATAGTACTGGTGGAAAATCACCATTCCCCACCCCTCCCCCTTTTTTTTTGAAATTAAAATGCTTCATTGGTATCTAAAAGGAGAATTAACTTGAAGACCAATTAATTTCTCATTAAATTCTTGGGCCCCACTCTTAAGAGGTATTGCATTCATAATCCAAACCAAGTCTTGTGGATTTCTCAGGACTTTCTCTAACTGCTTGAGAACACCACATGATCCAAAAGCAAAGTGAGAGCTGTACTGAGAGGAGAAATGCTTCTGGGCTACAGCAGTCAGGGGCCAAAGAGGGACATGATCCTGTGACTGTAATATTCATGGCTTTTCTGTGCCAATGCCTTCCAGCATGACTTCGTTAAATAAAGAACAAACATATGTTCAACAGAAACAGAGAATTCAGGTAGGGAGACATGAAGAGATAGAGACAGCAGACATCCAGAAGAAAACTAAAGAGTATTTTGGTTTTTTAAGCATGTGCTGCTTAGGGCGTAGCATACCCTTGCACAGCTCAGATTGTTATAAAGAAAGATGCTAATATAGAGTGAAAAGCAAAAAGGACCTCTTCCACCAGGAGTACTTTAGTAAGTCAGAACTGAGGCAATTTTACCAGAACAGTAAGGAAGGCTGGCATGAAGATGTAGCCAAGGACTTCCACGTCTCTCTACCACTAATGGGTACTGTGATGCCAAGCAGTAACCAATCTGCAATGGTGACTAATCCAGGTAGAACATCCTCCCTTCCCAAATAGCTCTCTGAGTATTTATCCTGTCCTTCTTACAAATGTACCCAGATCCCATCTGATGTCCTGTGGGATGTGATCCTTCAGCCCTCTGGGGCTATCCCCATGAACTTGCCCCAAGCACTTGAAGTTTTATGCAGAATTCTTCCAATCACTGGCATTCTATTCAGCACCACAGGTGAGTCAGAGACAGGCTCTGAACAGCCTATGAGCAGCAACTGAATGAATATACTTTTCTTTACAATTGTGACTCCATCATTTCCTCTCATTACTCTAATAGAAACAAATCTTCCTAATCTCAGCCCTATTACCTTACACAAAGGAAAATAGTACGTAATCCTGTTAGAGCTGGGCTGCTGCTGGACACATTTTAAGGTCATTGTTCTGGGATGTCAGTCTCCAACATGTGAGAACTGGGAAAATTGGGAAATGCAATTACAAGGCTATTCAAATCCCTAGAATGAAACCCTGCTGCTAACAGGCAGAAGCCAGCAAGAAAAAGAACAGTTGCTTTATGAAATTATAGAGCTTGGCTAAATCAGAGTCTAATCAGCACCTCAGTAAAGGAGAAGAGTTATCTCCTACTGCCACCCATGGAGTCTACTCATTCCTCTTAACCTGATTTTTGGAATCCCCAGTGGAAGACCAATCTGCAAGATGGTCATAAAGCCAGTGTTGTGTAAGTCCAGTAATGACAATGGTGGTGCATGTCCAGGATTTACATCATACTTTGAAATGGGGAACATCTAAGAGTGCAGAAACAGGAATCTGCCTTCTGCTGCCATTACCTCATACTGTACTTTGCTTCTGAGCTTCTTAGGGTCAGATTCTGGGATCCAGTGATTCTCCTAATACTCATAGCCTTCATCAACACTTATGACCCAACTAAGCAGCCACCTGTGAAATTTGCATTGCTAAACTCCTGGAGCTGCAAACCCATTCCTAAGGATTCCACATGCGGGAGGAGAGAAGGGAGCTAGCACTACTTGTGGCAGTCAGCCCAGCAAGGCTGAACAATACAAATAGGAATGATCACAACTACCTTATTGACTTGGCTTCTGTTGAGTGGTCAGGCACTGACATGCTCCTGATCATCCCCACCCAAGTGAAACATTTTGCCTGGGTAATTAGTAAAGAAAGAGTCAGAAATCTTTCAGGACAAACATTAGGAAAGACCACGCAAAACCAATGACCACCACAAACCATAAGCAGAGACAAAGTTTTGTCCTAGACTGTTCCTGACAGTCAACCTACTGTTAGGCCCTGTGCTTCCTTCTCCTACCCTATACTTGAGCTGTGGGCTGCCGAGAAGCACCATGGCTGCTCTCACTGGTTTCTCCTGTGGTCTGGCAGTCAGGCACTCTTACTGAATTGATGTGCCTCTTTATCTTCACTTTCCCTGCTTTGTTTCCCTTCTGCTGTCCATGTTTCCTCAGTCTCCGAAAGGACTTCTGTCTCACCAGATAAGGCTGAAAGCCAGAACCATTCTTGCAGGTCCCAGAAAGGAGTGATGTGGGCCGGTGACAGGTTTCTGGTAGAGGAGAAGGCAGCTGATCACCACCAGAGTCTTCAAGTCCCTTGAAGAGACGGGAGACACTTCCCTGTTTATGCTCTTTATTAGTCCCTATTCTCTTTAATCGGCTTAGACTGATGAGCCGAGGCAGTGGTAGGGATCAGACTGGCTGTTTAATTAAAGGATTGCAGCTCAGCCCTGCAGTTTGGGGGTTTGTGTAAATGAGCTGCAAGTACATTATTTAATCTGCTACACAGAGAGGAGTTGGAACAGTAATGAAGCAAACTCTAATTAAAACTAGATGACTGATGGTTATTAGTGGCATCAGTTCTGACAGGATTTATCTCATTTAGGGAAATGCCTGATCATGGAGGGGGAAAAGACACAACCACCCTTGGTGGTGGTTTATCAGATTCACCACAGTACGGCTTATGACTGACAGCCCATTCAGCGTGGCTCAGGATAGCTGCACAGGAAATCCCTGTGTCCCAGGATCTCCCATCAGGAGTCCTGATGAGCTTTTTTAGTGATATGCCTGGCTCACCCAGAAACTGATTGCCTATTCAGGCTGTATGACCCACATATTTCAGACTTGATTGACTCTTGTTCTGTCTTGGTTCAATGGAGAGCCTGTTCACGATTTCAGCAGGGTGACAGGCATTGTAAATGACCTGATGAGCTTCTTCCAACAGCATATTGAGGCATTCAAGAGCAGCATAATTATCGGCTATGGAGCTGGCCTTCGTGATAGCCCCATGCTTTTCCCTCTCTGCTGTCTTTTGGCCCTCCTCACTACATTGTATATGTAACTTCAAATATTAAGGGAGCCTATGGCTGACTGCAGAGCTTGGCAGAGGCTAAGAGATGTTTTCTGGCCATAAAGCTGAGTGGAGAGTTTAATAGTCATATATGTGCTCTATCTTTCTTCTGGCATGGTGTGGGATGTAGGGACACTTTTCCATCTGAGTCAGACACATAAAGAGACCATGTATAAAAGCTGACCTGTTTCAAAAAGCAAAACTTCTGTGTGCCTGTTTCTCAGCTTCAAATAGACGTCGTGACTTCAAGCACCTCTATAGATTGCATCCCATACGGACAGATTCAAGACTGCTATTGGGAGTCTGGGGGCATTAGAAATTAAGAGAACAAGAGAAAGCCTCAGAAAAGCAGAAGAACTGCAAAACAAGCTGCAAAAGACTTAAAATGGACAGGCGTAGATCAGTATGAGAAGCCCTTTAACTGCCCAGATGCAACATGATGTATGTACAGGTCATTGTCATTCATCCCCATTTCTGAGCTTCCTGGCTCAGACTCATCTTTGGATGCAACTTGTTAAAGCTCTTAAATTACTGAAACAAACTATTGATAATTCTTTAATCCATCTGCCAAACCCCATGTGAGAAATGTGGTGGTTCCCCACGCAAGGAAGGTAGGTAATCTCAGATTCAAGGGATGAGTAAGGATTTGGGGAGTCCCTGAAACAAAAGGAACATCTTGGAAACAAGGTCTTGATGGAAGGGATTGAAATAAAGAGATTAGACAATATAGTAGATGAAGTAAGCCTTAGCCTTAGTTAATTAGTAGTTAAAGTGATGTTATTATTGTGTGGAAATTACACAATTTGTGATATCCAAGACATGAGACATGAAAAATAGGTAACAGGAACTTCATTGTGATGAGGATCAGCCTTGCATGCAAGAAACAGGCATCGGCCACCTTTGTGGTTACTGCTTTGTAATGGCCCAATCTTCTTGCCAGATGTACTGAGGAAGACTGCTGCCTTCCTCCCAGGGACCCCAGCCCACAACTACCAGGTGTTACTGCACAAGTGCAAGAAGGAGACCTACATGAATGAGTTCCTAGGACTGATTTTAATAACTCAACCCATATCTCAGAAACTTAATGGATATGTATGAGTATGTCTTTGTTTATGTATGAGAACATCCAATATAACCACAAAGAGTTGCTCTTCAGTACACACGTTAGGTGAGTGTTGCCCAGTGCTGCAATAAACATTCCTGCTTTTAGCTTTATGTGAGTTGGAGGTTTATTTCCATATGTCAGACTGACAAAGAATCTGGCAAAAAAACACCTTAGACCTGAAGACACTGTAGGAGTTATGTCTTGTAAGATAAAAAAATGCTCTAAACTAAAGGGACTGACAAGAAATAATATGGAGGCTGGGATCAGAATGGGGCAGGATCACGGACCAGGTTATGAAGACAGAGCACTATGTCAAAGTTGTGCCTTGGTTCAGACAAAGAGAGCACACAACCAAAATTGTCTCCAGAAGTGCAAGGGAGAGGTGGCTGTCCTTACCACTGAAAAATCTGCCATCTCCTCTGCTTCCTTGTCAATATCTCCCTCTCTGCCACAGAGGTGCAGCTGCAGATGTCCCAGAGACTTGCCATGCAAACGTTACCAATGCTTGAAAGCCTGCAGTACTGACATTGTGGGATTAGCACTTCCATCTTCATAAACAAATAGGCAGGATTGGTCCTGCCTCTTTAGTTTGCCTCCAAGTACGACTTAAAACTGCTTTTGAACAGACACGTGCATGCACACACCTGCTCACAGTTGTCCAGTACTCACACTTTTCTTAGAAGAAAATCAGAAACCACAGTTTGCTTCACTGAGCAGAACAAGAGAAACGTAATTTTTAAAATGCTGTAGCTTCCCCACTGCCATTTGGCTGCCCAATCCCAGTACTGACAGTGCCCTCCATTCTAATGCAGTCTTCCTATATAAGTACCGAAAGGCAGATGTAAAAGTCTAGCAATTTGGTGAGAAGGAGATAGCAAGAACAAGACAAGGCCAAACATGGGAGCACAATGCAGCACACGTATTTCAAGTATTTCTGAAGCTACTCATACCCTTTGCCTTTGCACTGATGTCATTCACTGATAAGGAAGTGCTGTGACAACTGCTCAGGTAGCCAGATCTGGCTGTACTGGATGCAGCTGGATCCAACCATAGACAGATAGTTCCTGTCTATAACTGTCGTTCACTTTCACTGGCAGGCTCAGACCATTTCAGTACATATAAACCTAACCCCACCACCACCCCTGCCCCTATCTCACCCCATATCAGGGTGTGAGACAGAAACTTGTGTTTGGCTGGTAACTTTTGCTATAGCTTACAAGTTCTAACTGTATACTGGTGTGGGCCCAGGCACCCTACAATGTGAGATCATGAATTGAGAAGAAATGTGTATGCCCATGTGAAAGTAAGGAAGGAAGGGAAGGGAAGGGAAGGCCCAAGCATGAGTGTAGGTTGATGGAAGTAGATCTTCGAAAAGAAGCTGAGAATTTGTTTTTGGAGGCTTGTGTGTATGTGTGTGAATGGAGGCTGGAGCAAGCAAGCCTGTGAGCAGCTATACAAGAGTGTAAACAGTAATCTCTGGGTGGGAAAGAACAGAGACAGCAGCACTGGAGATATGCGACATGAGGATGGAGAAGGATGGAGTATGTGAGGTTTGTGTAGGGAGGGAAGACTAGTGATGGATGGATTAGGAAGGAAGGAGGAGATGGAAAAGAAAAAGGTCTTGCTAGCAGCAATTTCCCACCTTGGTGAGGAGTCTGGAGATGAAGGCTTCTGCTCTGCATCAGCTGCCGGGCAACAGAACTGGTGTAAAACAGTTTCATTCCTGTAAGAAAAAACAAACCACAGCAGGTCAGTGTTCAGCTGATGCACCAGAAAAATCAAGGGACAATACCTGTCCCAGGGCTGTTCCAAGAGAGTGACTCCCAATGATGTTGAAAGTGAAATCTGACTAGTACATGAGCACTTTGCTCCCCAAAGTGGTGGGAAGCAGGAGAGAAAAGGGCTGATAATTGTATTCCCTAACCTTACCTATCCTGTTGCTGATGTGAAACTGGAGAATGGGGCAAAAGTGCCCAAAGGAAATGTTTTCCTTCTACCGGTATCTGTCCCATGAACCCAAACATTTCTGGAAAAACAGGTTTGCCTGTCTCTAACATTTCTTTATTTTGGGACTTGTTTTGTCTCCTATACACTATAATGTAAAGACGTTGAATTTTTGTTGACAGTGGCTGAATTGACTCTACAGGCATTTCTTCTGAAACCTCTCTAGAACACAGACATGGCTGCAGCACGTCGGCGCTGAGCATTACCATGGGCAGTAGTACAAAATTGGTATGACAAGCACAAGTAGGAGGGCTGACATTGTGATAAGCGGAAGAGATCACAGCAAAGAAAAGCAAATCCATAAGCAGTGACAAATCTGAGCAAAGCAGGATAACAACAGTCTTAGAATGTGATTATTCGATAAGAAGTACAAAAGAATTAATCCAATGGAAGAAATCCTAGACTGATCTGCCAAAGTGCTTACTAATCTTGAGTGTCCTGTTCTTGAATCCCCTTTTTATGGAGACTAGTTTTTAGGGGTGTTGCACACCTACCAGAGCACTGGAATCCAGTAAGAGCTGCTCAGCACCTCTGAAAATTAGATCCTTTTAAGATACCTCCAGGGGGGCCTTTGAGGTGTCATAGACAGCAAAAATTAACAGGCATTACCTTCATCAGTGAAAAGGAGTCACTAAAAAGGAACCCAGTGTCACTGGGGGAAAGTACAAAGGAAATGGAAAAGTAAATTAAAAGAGAAGAAAAGCAAGGCAGACAGAGCAGGCTCTATCCTCAGACAGCATAAAATCAGCCTGTCTCCAAGTCAGTGGGTCAGCTCTGTTCTTGCTGCCTCTGTGGAGTCCCAGACCTCAAATGGGGTCATCTCATTTAAAAAATATTTTTTCAGCCTCTAACCCAAACCTAAGCAGTAAACCCGACTCTCCAGGCTTCTCATGGGGGTCTAAGAGTCTTCCAAAGGCTCTGCCACAGTCTCTGTCACTTTGAAATGTAGAGCACACCACCATTATCCTTTTCAAAATCTGACAGACATGGTCACAAAGACGACAAAATTAGTGATGATACTGTTCTCACACCTCTCCTTCAGGCCTCCCACCTAACTTAATGTAACCACGTGCTTAGTTCTTCCGCTTCCTTGGCTTCCAGTGCATTCTCCAAAGGATTCTTTCCCTAGAAATAACAGGATTGGAAGGAGCAACACAGTAAGGGGAAGATTAAGGCATTAACTTTATTGCACTGACCTCTGCCCTCAGTCTCTGTCTGTGACACGCAACTTTCTGGAAAAGAGAGAACAGGTTTTGTGACATATCCACTTCATCTCCTCATTTTCTATTTCTGTAATTACCCAGCTCACATTCCTTTTCTCCTGCCATCCTGGCTGCTGGTTATCAATATGTTGCTTCTAATTTAAACTTCTCAGGTGGCAAGTGACTAGAGTACTCATAAATTACTTGTGTGGTCTTTTTACTGAAGCAGGTGGTAAAATCATGTCTGAGTCTACATTCAAGCAGACTCAAAAAACACTCCAGCTCCTACATCTTGTTTTCCAGGACCTTCCACTCTACTTCCTGCTAGATTCATCGGAAAATGTCTGATAACGCTGGTTTTGCAAAAAGACTGCACTTTGAGTCCTGGGTCTAGTTTTAGGTACCAGAGTATCAGAAGAATACCAGAGTATCAGTGAGGCCAGAGAAGGGCAACAAGGCTGAGGAGAGGTCTGGAAAACAGGAGGAGTGGTTGAGGGAACAGTGGTTATGTAGTCTAGAGAAGAGGAGGCTGAGAGGAGACCTCAGTGCTCTCTGCAATTGCCTAAAAGGAGGTTGTAGTGAGAGTGGTGCTGGTCTCTTCTCCCCAATTACTAATGATGGTATAAGAGGAAATGGCCTCCAGCTGCGTCAGAGGAGGTTTAGGTTGAATCTTAGGAAGAAGTCCTTTCATGAGAGAGTGGCTGGGCACTGGAACAGGCTTCCCAAGGAGGTGGTGAAGTCACCATCCATGGAGGTGTTTAAAAGGTGAGTAAATAGAGCACTTGAGGCCATGGTCTAGAGGTTAGGAAAACGTTGGGATGAGGGCTGGACTTGATGATTCTGGAGGTCCTTTCCAGTCCTGATGATTCTATGATTGTAAAAACACTGATTCATTAAACTATCTGATGAAAATACCTTGGATTTTACAAAGATTTTTCATATTACAGGCCTCTACCTATATTCCCTGACAGGTTGCTGGAGGGCTGAGCCTCCATGCTTTAGTGTAGCCATGCCATACAAGTAGCCCATAGAAGAGAAGCCTTGTGGTTTTCTGCCCAGGGATTTATTCTGCTCATCTCCAATAGCAGTGATGCTGGGATCCGGCTAGCCCAAGAGGGCAGACACCAAGGCAGTCATTTCTGCCCAGCAGCGTTGGAGTCATAGACATGATTAGATGTAGTTTGGGAATGCACAGCAGTAGCCAGAATTCATTACGAGGAGCATGCTTCTTTTCAGAAGCATTATATATTGGCATTTCCTCTGAGTATCACCTCTACAGGAACCACCGGGGAAAGAAGGGGGCCAGTTTCCAGAGAAAAGTAATGACATATTTTGAAATCAAAATTATTTCAGTTGAATGGGACCCTTAAGACCATTAGGTTCAGCCATAAACCTGGTCCACTGCCGGATCCACTACTAAACTGTCCTTAAGCACCAAACCTTTGTCTTTTAAGTGCCTTTGGGGATGGTGACTCATCTGCTTCCCTGGGTAGTCTGTTGACAACCTTTCCAGTGAAAAAGTCTTTCCTAATATCCAAGCTAAGCTTCCTCTGGTACAACTTGAGGATGTTTCCTCTTCTTCTGTCTCTTGATAGTTTGGAGAAAAGATCAGTACCCACCTTGCTACAACTTCCTTTCAGGTAGTTGCAGAGAGTGGTAAGATCTCCCCTCAGCCTCCTTTTCTCCAGACTGGAGTTCCCTCAGCTGCTCCTCATAAGCCTTGTGCTCTAAATCTTCCACCAGCTTCCATATTGAATATTCAAAACAAGGTACAACACATATTTCAGCCACTTCTAACCTTCACACTTCCCTAAATAAAATACCCTGTTCTCCATTATTGTTTGGGAAGGAAACCATGCAGCAGAGAAGGAAGGAAGAAGGACAGAGAAAAAATGAGACTTAGAAGCCTGTATGTAGGTTAAGTGCTTTGCTAGTTAATTATCGGGATAGAAATGCAGGTAAAAAAGTAAATGGGGAAAAAGGAAAGAAGTGGTGTGAAGTTATGGGGCTTTTAGGCTTGGTCTTCTGTGGGTGTTTCAAGAAAAAACATCTCATAGTTTCTCTTCAAAGGACCACTACACCCTGAGCACTGCAGCTGCACAGGCAACTGTTGACTCTGGTTCTCATGATTTCCCATGTGCGCTTTATGCTAAGCTGGGTTATTTTCTCCCCAGACCAGAGTCCTGTTGAACCTCTGAGACGTCAAGATCTCTGGAGTGATTGTGCACCTTGCATACCACTACCAGATGCTGATCATGCCCACAGACAGAAAGCAGCCTCCAGGCTATCTGGGATTTTTAGTCCCTCTCAGAAAGGCAAGCTCACATGCAGAACGCATCAGGGAGGTAGTGAGGAGCAGAAGCTGCTTGATAGAGGTCAATATATGAAATGTAAATGGATATTCCCCAAATGCCCAAGAGCAGTTGAAACCCTTGCTCTATTTATATTCCTCTTTTGCAGCTTGCATCTCTTTCACTTTTGTGCCACCCAGGCATATACCACAAGCACTGGGTTCCGCCTTCCTCTGTCTTACTTTTCTTGATCCTGCATATTGTTGATATCTTGCAAATCTGTGCCCTCAGCATTTCAGCATGAAAACCAGACAGGACTGGGGAGAGGGTCAGTTTGCTATGGAAGAAACAGACCAGTCCCAACACCCTGAAGAGGCTGTTATTAATTAAATGGGGAAAAAGGAAATCTGAGTGCAAAAAGTAAACATCCTAGGACCTAATGGTAAGTAAGTACTTACCATCACTAAGCTTAAAGTTCTACAGAAGCTTCTGTCTTCTGAACAGTGTGAAGTCTTCAGGTAGAATGTTATCTGTGTTCCTGTGATTGAAGTGGGCCTGACAGGGTTCTGATGGCTGGTATCATTGACCTGGGTATTTTTCCTCTGTGGTGGTGTCAAACTTTGAAGCTTTGGCCCTTGTGGTCAAGAAGGCCCATGGCATCGTGAGGTGGATCAGAAGGCGGATGGATAGTAAATTGATAGAGATTCTCCTCCCTCTCTACTCTGCCTTGGTGAGACCACATCTGGAATAGCATCCAGTTCTGGGCCCATCAGTTCCAGAAGGACACAGAACTGCTTGAGAGAGTCCAGCACAGAGCCACAAAGACAATGAAGGGTGTGGAGCATCATTCTGATGAGGAAAGGCTAAGGGAACTGGGATTCTTTAGCTTGGAAAAAAGGAGGCTGAGGGGTGACCTCATTAATGTTGATCAATATGGGAAGGGCAGGTGTCAGGAGGAAGGAGCCAGGCTCTGCTCAGTGGCCTCCAATGATAGGACAAGGGGCAATGGGTATTAGTGGAACAGAGGAGGTTCCACATAAAGATGAGAAGAAACTTCTTCATGGCAAGGGTGACAGAGCCCTGGAACAGGCTGCTGAGGGATGTTGTGGAGTTTCCTTCTCTGGGGGCGTTTAAAACCCACCTGGTCATGTTCCTGTGTGATTTCTGGGTGACTTGGTCTAGGGGATCCTGCTGTAGCAGGGGGATTGGACTGGATGACCTTTTGATGTCCCTCCAATCCGTACCATCCTGCAGTTCTGTGATTTAAAGTGATTATTCAGATATTCAGTATTTGTCTGAAGACTGTAAGACTTCTGTTTAGGGTTTTTTTCTCCTCTCTTTCCTCTGCTTTTGTTTTGTTTTTAAGTGAACCTTACTTCCTAAGTCGGAAAGGCTGCATAAAAATTAGTTGTGCAACCTCTGAAGAGTTAAACACCAGAAAGCATGAGCCTTGTTTTGCCTTTGAAAAACAGGGAGGAAGGCACTATGTCTTCAATCCAGCAGCAGCTGGTTCAGACACATTACTTTGTGGGACTAATCTGGAACTTCTCTTTCCTTTTAGATTTTCAGGTAGGTGGCAATGATCTACCAATTAGAAGGGTAGGTGCAGGTCTTGCTTTTCTGCCTTTCTGTCTCATCCTCTACATCCTGTAGCTTGCCTTCCTCAGCCTTCCAAACCATTGCAGAGACTGCAACTAAACACTTCTTGTGAAGACACATGATTTGTCCCATATTTCAGGATGTTATGGAACTGTTCTGATTCCAATATGTTGCTTTAAAAACAAATTAGGTCTCTCAGGCTGCACTCTGATGAAGCCTGGGAGAGAAAAGCCAGTGTTCAAGGTGAGTTGGGTTGTACAGAAGAGGAGGAAAAGACTAAAAGAAAGGAGGAGGCATGCTAAAAGGCTTGTTGAGGTAGATGTTGTCTGCAGGATGTGAGTTGTGTGTAGAGGTGCTGCAAAGGACAAGCAAGCAGAGATGCAAAAGGAGGACTGGGAACAGCCTTAGCCTCTCAGTGCCTTGTTCCATCTAGATGGGACACATGCTCTGGACACAAGGATTTGACAGTCCAGACCTATCTTAAATGCAGAGAAAGCTATGTTTGGCCCAGTAGTAACCCATGCTGTCAATTGAAACCTTAGCCCCTCATCTCTGAGAAAAAACACTCCTCCTGACAAGGGAGATCCTCCAGCCAGCTGCCTGCAATCTCAGTGGAGTTATCTGTGAGTGAACTGTCCAGCCCCAGCAATTCCTGCTCTGTGATGAAATCCAGGGAGACCTGTGCCAAACCTCTTAGCTAGCACAAGCTGTCTAGTCAGGAGATAGCTCTACCTTTCTGGCTTCTTAGAAATGTAGATTGTGCTGCAAAGGTGTCCCAAACTCACACTGCCTTGGTCTTTACAGCCACTGATCAAAAAACCAAGTTCCTTTTCTCCTAAAAGCTGTTGTCATAGAGGATAGAAGAGTTGAGCTCAAAAATTTGAAGTCTCTGTAGCTATTTAGATTGGACATCACAGGGCCAAGCTTCCCTAAAATTGCCTTAATACTGCATTTTCCCTCTGGACAAATGCTTGGGGCTTTGTGTTCATCCCATCTTGTTATCTATCATAAGCATCAGTACCCACTAGTTTAACACTGATGATAGTTATCCTGAAATAGAGATGAGAGCTGTATCATGACCAACATATCTAACCCCTTTTTCTTCTCTTGCCACTTGCAAAAGCAAACCTCCAACCCGGACAGCATATGGAAAGCCATGGTGCTCCTTGCTCTCCAGCAGTCAGCTTTAATTAAACAAATATCCAGTGTGGCCTGTTCCCATAGATAAAGAGCAGCTCTGTGTTTTTCTGCATGAATGATTTCAGACTACAAGAAATGCCAAAACAAGACAGAATGGAAATTGCTCTCACTATGAGTACACAGAGCGTGCTTCTCTCTAACACTCTGTATCACCCCTGTACCCCATCATGACTGCTGCTCTGGTCAGTCACGTAGGTTAGCTGGCATGTCCTCTACAAGAACAATGAAGATCACCAGATTCCCCGATTGCCAGTACTTGCTTAACCTCTGTAGCCTGGTACTTGTGCCTTACTGGCCTACATATTCAGAAGCCTTGCCCTTTGTCCAGGCACATGTCACTTCTTAGAACTCTGACGATGCTGAGAAGCAAATGGCAATCCCTCAAGCAATGCTCTACCAGTAACTAAATTGTCTGACACATACAGTCTTTCTAGCTTCTCTTAAAACTTCACCTTTTGAAGAAGTGCTGGAGGCTTTGACACTTGTCCAGCATCAAATACTTTGATACTTGTCCCTAGGCTTTTTTTTTTTATAACTTCCAAGAGAAGAGATGGAGTCACAGGAAATCATGGCCTTAGGAGAAGTTTAAAGGCAGAAAGAGTCAAAGGAGAACTGAATTAATCTCAGATGAAGTTTTACTGGCTCTTATCTTTCCTTGAAGAGGACTGAATAACCACAAACAGGAACTACTTTTCAATGCTAAGTTTATGAAAGGCCAGTTGCACAGTGTTCTGACGCCCAAAATGAATACCTCAGTGCTACCTTTCCCTATCAACACAGCTGTAACACAACCTAGCTACAGCTGACTTCAGGCCTTACTCCTACCACCTTTCTCCTATGCTAGATCTGTTTTTGAAGCCAGTCAACCTGGAACTGAGAACTGAAGTGAGATCTGCAAGAAGCAGTGTTTCCAAAAGAATGACTTCTAGCAATTAGCTGTTCCTCCCAGGGCTCTTCACTCTTCACTTCAAAATGCCCTCATTAAAACTTTCTATCTGCCTTAATTACTCTTCTCTGATGAGTGGTGTTTTGAAGGGAGTTGAGAATGGGTAGAGATTATGTTCTAGGGAAAACACAGATAATTAAAAATAAAGTCAGTAATTTCTGGAAGTTCTTTATCTCCTCGTAATGGCTGCCTCATCGTTATGGGATACTGTTGATGGCAAGAATTTGACAAGATTCAGGAAGGAACTGGACATTTTAAAGAGTATCCCATGAGAATCCTTAAAGCAGGTCCCTCCCAAAGCCAACAGACTCAAGCTTTTCAGCATTAAAGGAAAACTTCTTTGGGTGTCCCATGGCTGTCTGCTGTGATTCTTGTTGGTCTTCCCTCTTAAGCATCTGTTGATGCCTGTCTCTGAAAAACAGCTACACTAAACAAATTCACAAATCTGACTCAGAAATCCTGCTTTAAAGGGCAAAGGGCTTAGCAGCCAAGATACTGAAGTGTACAAGACTAACAAGACTGAAACTCGTTATATTTTACACTTTCAATAACTTAAACAATCCCAACTTTAGTGTCCCTGGGACGCATTTCAGGAATGGACAGCATGGTAATCTTCCACACATTGTCAAAGATTTCTGCATTAAGTAAAAAAATATACCAATATTAATCCCACAACTGGAGAACAAGACTGAAGCAGTCTGGAGTCAATTTGTATGGTGGATTGCTGAAGATGAAACTGCACCAAACCAAGCAGGGTAAAGAACTGAGCAAAAAGTGATAGGAAGATTATTTGAATTTGTGTGTACCAATGCCTTTAGGCTACCTCGATTTTTCCTTCTCTAACCTCTTAGACTCTGCTTAATGTCATGGTTCACCAATGGGATTGGTAGAGTGAATTAGTGGTTGGATTTGATGATATTAAAGATCTTATCCAGCCTAAGCAATTCTATGGTTCTGTGATCCTTCCCATACTACATATCCATTGGTTTTACAGCTCTAGATTTTCTTTGCTCTCCAAGTCATGATTACTTGACTCTGTCATCAGAAACATCCTCTCAAGCGGCAGTGACTATCTTAGCCCTTTAGCTATCTGGAAGTTCCGTGCCATTGTTGTAAAGTGTTTGCACAGGCCACTGTAGACTATGCAAAACCACTTTTTATCTGTTCCATGGATTTGTCATTGACTCTCTCGTTCATTGCCTACGGGGCTAGATGTTTATAATCTACCTGTGTGCAGAATGCCAGTTACATCACCCAGGTCTAGAATTTTGTTAGCTTCAGTGTCAGTGCAATGGATGGAGGTATAACATACAAATACATGCCCAGCCTTGCCAGGATGCACAATAATAGTAATTCTTCTAGTCTGCTTAAGTGCTCTTTCTTTAGCAGTCTCAAAGCTGTTCTACTTTCTCCCCTCCTCCCCTCCCAGCCTC
>VZRI01006614.1:187456-228248 GCA_013397515.1 Upupa epops | reverse complement strand
CCCCCCCCCAATCCCCAAGTCATGCTGGGAGGACTGAAGACAGCAGAAATTACCAAGAGCATTGATTCTCTCTGCCTGCCAAATGAAAATGAATAATCAAATTTGGTTTGTAGTCTGGAACTTGTCCTGTCTTGAACAACTCAAAAATGTCAGAGGGAATTCCTTCTCCCATGATGTTTCTCTAGAAATATGGTGATTAAAAGATCAGAGTTTGCCCTCTAAAATCTACTTAGCACCTGCTTAATCATCAGATTGTTTGTTGGCACAAATTCATTTTAAGTCATACATCCTCTGTACAGCATCACTATAAAGTTGTTTCTCTCGTGCCAGGGGACATGATGAAGATGACGTTCTCATTGGAGGAGTATTTCCAGTTTCTCACCAGAATTTGATTTATAGACCCTATGAAATAAATTAATGTTGGTAGTTTCCATAAGCACTTACTACTGTTTGGAAAGGCAAAGTGCAATGTGACACACTGACGTAAATGTGTGTCTTGGAGCTATTGTGGGTTCTTCTGAGAAGCAGCACTTAGAAGGATAAGCATAAGGCACCATGTGGAGGAAATGGAATTTCCTGGGTTGGAGGAAGAAGATGTGAGCCAATGCTGCTGTCATCTGGTCTTCTTTTACTTAGCTAGTTGGGTGACTCTAACAGATGTGTCAAACATGCCATTCGTTTATCACCACCTGCTTCTAAGGATGGATATATTAATGCCATAACTTCCTGAACAGTTGGTTTCTTGGGCTACTTTAGTCCATATATGCAGTGAGTGCTTTTCTTGTATATCCTCAGTCTCACCTTGAAGGAATTATTGGGAAAAAGTGTAACCACAACTAGCAGGTGAGTGCATAGTTTTTTGGAAAGAATTTGGGGTGTTTTGTACCAGCTTCAGTGTGAATAACATGATAAATGTATGTGGGTGTGTACTGAGAGGACAGGCTGAGACTTTGTAGTCCTTGGAGACCACTGATGGAGAAAAGTCCCTGAAGCCTACGGAAAACACATGTAAGCAGGGTATGGATCCTGAAAGAGGCTGTGACTCTGATGAAGGCAAGTATGGGAGCAGTTTGCTGCTAAGAGAACCACAGCCCAGAGAAGACCCTCACACTAGCTGTAGTTCATGGAGAACACCACATTGCCACAGAGGAGGACTGTGAGGAGCTTTCACCCTGTGGGGAAGGAGCTGTGGAATGGATTTGTCTTTCCACAAGTCCCATTCCCTGTTCTACCCGCTACAACACTGGGTGAGGCAGGAGGTAGCAGTGCTGGGCCCAGGAAGAAGAGAGGGGTTGGGGGTAGGTGCATTTAAGAACCATCTGTGTCACTCACTGTCTCACTGGTGAATTGGTTGTGAGTTTTGTTGTTTAAATTAAATTGATGTCATTTTCCCCAAGCTGAGTCTGCCTTTTGCCCATGACCATAATTTGTGAGTGAACCCTCCCTGTCTTTTGTCTCAACCTTTGAATCTTTTGTTTTACTTTCTCCTGCCCCAGGAGGTAGAAACTGTGCATTAATTTTTGTGCAGTGTTGTTCTTCAGCTACAGTGGGATGAAATAACTTACTTAAGGTGAACCAAGGATGATGCACTCTCAATTATCTGTGGACCAACTTCATTACAACCAGTCAGTCCAGGTGACAGAAATAGTCCACAGGAGGAAACTTAAGACCAACTACTGTACAAAGGAAGTCTGATCTTTAAAGCTATAAACGGAATGTATTGTATACACGTGTAGTGCCTTAATAAAAGGCAGCAGCTTGAAGATATTTGGAAATGGTACTCAATTTAGGTAGAACAAAACTTTCAGCTCTGGAACACATGGATGACGTGGTTGAAGCTAGCATTGCTGAAAGCTCTCTCTGTAGAGGAGAAATTTTATCTCTGATGTTGGCATCTCTTACAAAATTACTAGTTGAGGAAATACTCTTTGGGCTTATGAGGGATGTTTAGGCTTTCATAATTGCCCCATGGAAGTGAATCACTCGGATGTTTCTCTTCTTCCTGTTGAGAATAAGCTTCCACAATTGCTCTGGGCAGTCTGTTCCAGTGCTTTGTCACCCTCAGAATAAGTTTTTCCTCATGTTCAGATGGAACTTTCTAGGTTCCAGTTTGTGCCTGTTGCCCCTTGTCCTATTGCTGGACACCACTGAAAATTGCCCACCCCATTCTTGTGACATCTGTCCTTAAGTATTTATAAGCACTGATAAGATCCCCTCTCAGTTTTTTCTTACCCAGGTTAAACAGACCCAAATGTTTCAGGCTTTCCTTATATGCTTCTGTACACTAATCACCTTCGTAACCCTTCAATGAATTCTCTCCAGTAGGTCTCTTTCTCTTTTGAAATGGGGAGCCCAGCACTGGACATAGTGCTCTTGATGGGGCTTCAATAAAGTAGATGGGAGAAGAAGGATAACCTCCCTCCACCCACAGGTCACAGTTTTCTTAATGTGTGTTGGGGTACCACTGGTCCTTTTGGCCACAAGGGCACAATGCTGGCTCATGAACAGCCTGCTGTCAACCAGGACATCCACATCCCTCTCCACAGCACTGCTTGCCAGCAGGTCAGGCCCTAACCTGTTCTGGTGCATGGGGTTATTCCCCACTAGGCACAGGACACTTGCTGTTGTTGAACTTTATTAGCTTCCACTCTGCCCAGCTTTCTAGCTGTTAATGTGCACTACCAGTCTTGGTTAGTTCCTCTGTCACTGGTGGAAGCTATTGATGCAATAGAAATGTTACAATGCCATTTGCAATCACTTGCTGTCAGGGGAAATAGTGACATTCAGGAAAACCAGCTACTGTACAAAAGAGCAATCTGATATTCTAAGTGTATGTGCACAGTTAATCATGCGGAGGGAATCCTCTAGCATCAAATGCAAAACTCAGGAGGAAAGATCAGGGGTTTAATAAGTAGCAGCCAAAACTATACTTTAGATATCACAACTAGGAAGCTGCTATTTGAGTCTGAAGCATGTGTGAGGGGGAGTTTGTGTAAGTTCCTAAAATAATCCTAATTAGAAAATTACCATAAACAGAAGTTGTACAAATTAATTTCTTAATGGGAAGGTGGTATATTAATACAAAACTTCTTTTCCAAAACAGTATGTGACCTTTTCCAATACAGCATCCCTCACTTCCAGCTATCTTCAGTGTCATCATTTCTTTTAAAGGTTATATATATATAAAATAGAATAATTACATGTCTGCAAATGCATGCTGATAATGACCTTCTGCTGCTCTGAAACACCTTTTCATGCCTCTTCTGGTTAGTACTAGACAAAAGCTTTGCCTTCTTTGCTCAAATAATAGATTTATAACTACATAAATTGGAAACATAGCAAAAGCTCACTTGTAGTCACACTGATAAGCATTCTCCAAGTCTCTTATAGTTCTTCATACAATAATTACAGTCTGTCAGGCTAACACCAACACATATGTGTTCCTGCTAAAGAGATCCGGAACTAGCACTGTGCGTGAATGCTCTGCTAGCAGAGCAAATACCTTTTTTTTTCTTCTCCCCCATTTTGGGCTAATACGGATGAATGCTATAAAAGCTAAGGCTTGTGTGAGTGGAATTGGCAATCCTTTTTGTAATTAGCGGGGCTGTGAGACATAAATGGAATTTAGCTCTCTTCCTCACTAAGAAGAAATTATTTTTACTTTTTGAAAAAGTGTCAGAAACGGATTCAGTAAAAGGATTTTTGTTATGACTATGAGATCTGGTTTTAATCAGGCTTAGAGTTCTTATTGGCTTCTCACTCATGTGGCTCATGTTTAACCCTTTAGCAGAGGAAGAAAGCTCTGGAATTTTCCAGAGGCTAAAATCAAACTGTCCTTCAGCACCAGAGAACGGCATGAAGCTACATGAAAGAGTGCTGTTCAATAATTCAGAATCTCATAAACATGCAAATTGCCTGCACACACAGAAATGACTCTCCACTGAGCTCTTTGCACACCTTAGCAACACTGTCTTCTCTAGACTTGCTGCTGCATGGAAATGCATGGCCAGATTTGCTGCTTGTATCACTGCAGTTCTGTGTCTTTGCACACAGTTTTGCATTCAAAGCTGGATACCAGAGTAACATGACAGTATATTGCACCACTCATTAAATACAAGTTCAAAAGCTTGTTCCTTATCAGGCTAGAGAGCTGGACAGACAGAAACTGAATGAGGTACAACAAGGGCAGTGTAGAGTCTGTGTCTGGGCAAGAACAACCCCAGGTACCAGAATAGGTTGGGGACTGACCCGCTGGAGAGCAGCGTAGGAGAAAGGGACCTGGGGTCTTAGTGGACAGCAGGATGACTATGAGCCAGCAATGTGCTCTTGTGGCCAAGAGGGCCAACAGCATTCTGGGGTGCATCAGAGGGGGGGTGGTTCGCAGATCAAGAGAGATTCTTCTCCCCCTCTCTAGGACAAGGGGCAATGGGTGCAAGCTGGAACATAGGAGGTTCCATATAAATATCAGAAGAAACTTCTTCACAGTGAGGGTAACAGAGCATTGGAACAGGCTGCCCAGGTTGTGGAGACTTTCAAGACCCGCCTGGATCTGTTCCTGTGAGACTTGGTTTAGGTGATTCTGCTGTGGCAGGAGGATTGGACTAGAGGATCCCTCAAGGTCCCTTCCGATCCCTAATGATTCTATGATTCTCTGATTTCTAACACATAGAACTGATGCACTAAATTTAAGTAGTGGTTTTATTCTCCATCTTCTCCAAAACTATAAAAATTGGTCTGTGGGGCCGGTCCTCCTGCTAGTACCAAGCTGCTCACGCTCTACTGCATGTTAAGGCTTGAATGCAGAACACTTTTACAAGGGAAGTGCAGCCAAATGCAGTGAGAAAGATGGTGGTTTGGCTTGGCTTACAGAAGTCTGCTTCCAGCCTTTGGTTTCTGTCTGTGGCTAAGAAAACCCAGTTACCATCATACCTGCAGGTATCTGGGGCTGTTTCATCAGTGACAACTAAACATGAAAATGGAGTGGTTTCCAAAACAGGAAGGGCAACAAGAAGAATTAGGAATGCAGAACTGGACACAGGCTGCTCAATGACATACACAAGACTGCATTTTGCTGTTGGCTGGTGCTTCAGAGATGAACTGCTTCTACTGTGAGAAGATAAAGAGCAGAGCAAAAGAGTAGAAACAGCTGCAGAGCTGCCTCTAGCGCCTTAGGTGAACGGAAAAGCTACCACTCTTTCAAGGAAAACTTAGTTTCCCCATTTTCCTTTCACAAACACATATGTGCTTCCGCTAGGGCCTTGGCATATGGAAAGCAGGCCTTAAAGACTGCTTATGGACAAAGCAGCTGGTGGCACAAAGAGCAGATGAATTTGCATATGCAATGGCCCTGGAAGGAAAGTATCATGTGGCACTAATGGAAGTGAGGAGAGGATGCAACTTGTATGCTCAGCACTTGATTATTATAGATGCTTGGGTTTTGATTAAGAGATTTCAACATTTTTGAAGCTTCAAAAACTCCTGATCTTGCTAAGGTAGCAGAGGAATTCATGAGCTGCCCAATAAGATTTGGAAAACCTATGAGAGTTGTTCCTTTTCCCTGTCATAGCTGCTCAATAACCAGTAGGACATACAATGTACGGTCAAGTCGAATTGTCAAGACAATGACAATTGAGGTTAATCTTGATTTTAGAAGTTGGATTATGTTACACTCTCTGTCTAGTGTGGCAGCACTGGAATAAAGATCACTTCTTAACCCAATGCCTTGTCTACTTACTCTAATTATCCATCCATGCCCTACCTCAGAACTGAGATACAAGCGTCAGCCTGTCCATATACCTGGAAAAAAGAGCAGTGCTTCAGACAGTAGCAACTGTAGGAGCCTACACCACCTGTATCTGCAAAAAAAAAATATACAACTCATCCTGAATTAAGTGAGTTGATTCTGTCTGTCTATGCTACTAGATCCCTCTGCAGTGCTTTATTGCAGCTAGCTTGTGCTTTGTGAGGAGTCTTGACTTGTTAAAGCACCTGACTTACTAACCCGTTAACTGTTTTCTACATAATAAAATTTGAGATCCCCATGTGTGTTAGAGTCCTTTGTTTCCTTTCCTTTTGGGCAAAACCCAAACTACAAATAGATGTACACATATCATAGAATCATTCAAGTTGGAAGAAACCTACAAGATCATCAGGTCCAACTGGCAACCCAATGCCACCATGCCCACTAAAACATGTTTCTGATTTCCTCTCTGCAAACCCTACTCAGGTCCCTGAAGTTGTGGTTCTGGAAATGTAAGATATTTCCCTGTACTACAGGAGCCTGATTTCTGCAGAGATATTTCAAGATAGTTACAGATACAATTACTAGGAATCAGAGTGAGGAGCTGTGGGACTAATTATGTTTCTGCACCTGAAGCAAGATGGCTGATGCAGGCTTTCTGAACCTTGTGGTACTTATAGATGGGCAAATGCCTCTGACAACTGAGATTTAACAAGTTTGCTTCAGTACCCTGGTGCCAACAGGGCTGTGGCATAAACTGACACCATGTGGCTCAGCATAAGCTGCCAGTGCTATTTGTGCTGTCACACTTCAGCTGTGAAGCTGCTTAAGTGATGGTTCCAGATCCTAGATGCTGGGATGTGACAATAGTTCCCATCTTGGGAAAAAGCTGCAGCAGTTACAGTATCTGCATCAGGTTAGTTTAGTGCTAGGAGCAGCTGAACGCTTGTTTCTTGTGATGAATGGATTCTGCCTAGACCATACTTTAGCCTTGGAAGCTGCGTGGTGGGGGAAATTCCACTTTTGGCAGCAGTTGTTCTATACAAAAAACTCAGTAGTGCATTAAAATATCCAAGAGCTTAAAAAAGGTGTTGGGAAGAGGCAGTGAAGACTCTCACACGAAAACCAAGTAGAAATAAGATTTTAATTAAGCAAGTGTCAAACAATGAGAAATACACAGATAAACCTCTGGCTTAGAAAGGACAACCTCCTCCTTCCTATTCTCTAAGCATGGATGTGAATAGGCAAGAAAAATTACCAACCTCTTAGGCAGGGAGGGTCAATCTTTCTTCTAGCCCAAACATAGCCCTGTGCATCCAGGGAGCAGCTGCATGTAATAGTTGTTCTCAGAGAGACTCCAGAGCAAACTAATGGTGACAGACTCATTAGTCATCGGATTTTTTCATGGGAATGAAGTAGAGTTCATTCAATGCACCATGGAGCCTGAACAGCCTCCCTCCTGTGTGAGGAGAGGTACTCCTTTCTCCAGGTTGTCTACTAGGTCTATGCAGTTTATATGTGGCTCTGCTGCATCACTCCAGTCTATGCTATGGGGAGGTAGGATTCTTCATGTCTTTTGTCTTGATTCTGGATTGCCAGAATTCCCATTTCCCATGGCTGCCACTTCCCCTTCTATAGGATTAGTACCTGCACCTACACTTTGCTGTGACCAGCAAGCTTACACAGCAGAAATACACTGGATGGGAAATGTCATCCTGGGCTTCTGCCTGTGTGCCCTTGAGAAAGACACTTAGGCCCTGAGGCCTGAGGCCTCCAAGGTCAATTCAGATATTGATCTGGGAAGCATCTGTTAATCAAAGTGCTTGCTAGACAGTCAGCTGTCACCTGAATAAAACAAAAATTAGAAATGATCCACATTGCAGGGCAAGTAATACTGGTGCCAGTCTCAACCCTTGGGGGACCCCACTAGATTCAGGCCTCCAGCTAGACTCTGTCCCATTGACCAGTACTCTCTGGACTCTATCCTGCAGACAGTTCACAATCCACCTCACTACCCAATCATCCAGTCCACACTGCCTTAGTCTGGCTACAAGGATGCTACGTGAGACTGTGTCAAATGCCTTACTGAAGCCAAGATAGGCCACATCCACTGCTCTGCCATCATTTATCAACTTGGTTATGCCCTCACAAAAGGCTATCAGGTTGGTCAAGCTTGACTTCCCCTTGGTAAAGCCATGCTGACTGTCCCTAATGACCCAGTTGTCCTTGATGTGCCTAGAGACAGCACCCAGGACAAATTGTTCCATCACCTTTCCTGGGATGGAGGTGAGGCTGATCGGTCTATAGTTACCTGGGTCCTCCTTCCTACCCTTTTTGAAGATTGGAGTGACATTTGCTAACCTCCAGTCTCTAGGCACCTCTCCTGATCCCCATGACTTAGAAAAGATGATGGAGAGTGGCTTAGCAATGACATCTGCTGTCTCCTTTAGCATGCGCAGATGCATCCCATCAGGCCCATGGGTTTATGTTTATCCAGTTTGCTCAACTTATCCCTAACCCAGTCCTCATCAACCAAGGCAGGCTCCTCTCTTGTCTCAACTTCCTCTGGAGCCTCAGCAGTCTTGGCTTTGATACCAGGACAGCTTTCCTAGTTGCATCCCTACTTTCTATCACCAGAGCCTTATAATCACCTCAAGTGGCCATCCCCTCCTTCCATGACCTATAGACTTTCTTCTTCCTCTGCATTTTGCCCAGCAGCTCCCCAGTTAACCACACAGATCTTCCGGCTCCCTTCCTTCACTTCTTTCCTGTTGGGATGCTCTTGCGTTGTGCTTCAATGAAGAGGTCTTTGAATGATGACCAGCTCTCTTGGGCCCCTTTACCTGCCAGTACCCTGTCTCATGGGATTTCCCCTGGCAATTGCTTGAAAAGGCCAAAGTTGGTCCTTCTGAAGTCCAGGCTGTGATTCTGCTAGGTACTCTATTTCTACCACCACCACTCTAGTCAATTCTTGCTCAAGTAATATAAACTCATACTTCACTGGTGTGTTTGCTCCTCCTTCTACCATTGTATTTTCATACTCAGCTTGATGCTAACATATTCATCTCTCTGGTCTGTGTGACAGCTGTTAGGTCAACAATAAGCTAGGATGGGGCTCAGCATGTTAGCACTTGTTTGGATCTGAATCATCATAAGCAAGATGTATTTTGGCAAGAAGACAGTAACAGTGGGCACTACAGGTTATCTGATGGGGTAGTCCAACAGGTAGCTTCTATCAGGAGGAACTTTGTTTTTGTAAGGAAGACTGTATTATGTGGTATTTAAAAATGATCAGAAATGTCATTAGAAGTGCAGGCTCCCTACTCTAAAGAAGCATGGCAGAGCATGGTGGGTAGGGACAGCAAGGGCTCAAAAAGCTGTAGGTTTCTGTCTTTGAAGAAACAGTGGATTCTAAAGCTTTTTCTCCTCCTTCCCCTTGCAAAATTATCCTTTGGTTAGCTGGTATCATCTACTTTACTACTTTACTCCATGACAATCTGTGTGTAAAATGTGATGTCATACTTAGCTGTGTTTTATTTACTCCATTTCTGCTTTACACCCTAATTTGAAGCATGTCTTCCAAATTCCCAGGCAGGGGTTGACTGATACTACTGTGAATTTGAGAGCATTCACTTTTGTTTTGCACCTTTGTGCAAAGCAGTTAAATTCTTCCACTTGTTTAGGCATATTGAAGACCACCATCTCTTTTTTCTAAAGTAAATGAAGAGAATAACTAGAATACAAAAGTCATTTCAGACCCTATTTCTAATGTCCTCGGTTACTAGACACTTTAATTCCTCTGCCTCGAGAAACAATGGCTTCCTTAACAATTCTATGCTTATGTACCACTTGTTCCTGCACTAGAGAGTACTAAAAGAATAAAGATGATATTGCCAGAGTTTTGAGCCAGCACAGATCAGTCTCATTGGAAGAGCTGAAGTTATCTACTCTTCCAACCCAGAGATGTTAATTTGGAACCTGCAAGGTCTTAGAATAGCAATAATTTGTCTTTTCTTGCCAAAGTAATGCTCTTCAAATAACTGAAGACTATCTTTCTCTTCAAGTCTTATGATAGCAGGACTTGGAGTATATTCCCACATTCATCTCCAAAGAGTGACCCATTCTTAGTTAGAGGCATAATTTCCCATCTTGAAAAACAGGCTGCATTACAGATCGGAGGCTAGTGGTTAGACTGCACTTGGAATGGACCATGCTTAGCTAGCGTTTATTGAGATTTCATGGTGATTACTGTCAGACTTTTTACAAAACAGTTCTGGGTGGCATAAAAGACTGTTGCTTCAACCACAGGGTATAACTCTGTGCTGTGATTCAATTAAATGTTTCAAGTACCATTGTCAAGATACTGTCTGGAGTGGTCATCACTTACTGCTTACATAGCTGAAAAAACCTGCCTGGTTTGTGTGGTTACAATTTATCAGGGTATTTTTAAAAACAGTCAATCCCAGCGCAATTTGTGTTATGGTGACACTAAAATATCAATAGGAGACTCTTTTCTTGCAGAGAAGAATCATGTAAAAAGACGCTTAAGGCAAAATACAACTCTATTTTGAAATTTATTGGCATCAATAGCATTTACATAGCCTATGTACCCATAGCTAATCAAAAATTTTAATGGGAATGTCAGCCCTTGTTACTGGAAGTGGGATTCAGTTCTTATACACTAACTAGGCAAGTGACGTCAATTGCGTTAGTTTGCAATTTGTTTTTATTCACTCTGTAGTTGTGTGAATAAAGAGAAAATCGATGACAATTTGTTCTGTGAATGTTGTGATATTTCTTATCATAGATTGAGTTTGTCCATCTCTATTGAAGAACTTCATAGATGCCACAGTAATGTTTCCATGCATTCCACTTATCAACAGTTCTGAGACAGGATCAGAGATTCTAGCAAAGTCAATCACATGAAGTGATACTCCATAAATAAAACAAAGAAGCAAAACATAAATGTACTAGGAGAATCCCCATAAGCAAAAAGACTAAGTGTTCCAGAAGACCAAAAGGTTTCCAGTGACGCACAGGGAGTGCTTTGTATAGTCCAAGATGCAGAGCAAAAGGGAGGAGTTTGGAGATCTTTACGCAATTCTTACACTTCTCAGAAGAAACACATAATGATTGCTATCCTTTAACACTGCAGACTTAAACCCAGACCTGGTCTTATTAAACTGTTAGCACTTCTGGTACAGCGAGAGAGACAGAGAATGCCCCAAAACCACAATAAGGCACCGCATGAAAACTGTTTCCAAACTTTTTAGTATTTCCCAGCTCGTACATAAGAAGCAGCCAGCCAAGAGCACAGGTTGAAATGGAATCTAGCTGTTATTCATCTGGGATCTCATCCAACTTCCACTGAAACAGTACTTCCACTGTATTTGTATATAATCTGATTTCAAGTCCTATGCAGTGAATCCTTGCCAATTCAGCTTTTAAGGATTGTCCTGACTCAAATGCTACCTATCTGCATTCAGATGAAAGCTCTTCTTACTTATGAATAGATCTTGTTCTTGTGTCTGTTGCATGAGAAATGTCATTTATTGCCATTTCAAGTGGCAGAATCAGTAAACAATATGGTCTCTCACACAGCAGCCTCCCTCAGCAATTCCTATGTTGTCTTCTTTGCTTTGTAGAATGCTTCTACATTTGTAATTAAACACTTTCAATGGGAATTTTTTTCCTAGGGGTAGCAGAATTAACAGCCTGATATAAAAAACCCCTAATGACTCCAGACTGAGGAGCTGCTGAACAGGAGTTTAGTGAGACACTATGAGTGCAGGCATTTGGTTCCAAAAAACCTGTGGCTCACATAGGAACTACAATGTATGATCCAGCACAAGCCACAAAAGGACCGAAGCAACAACAGAAGAGGTGTGCACTTATCTTTAGAGTTTGCAGACCATTGTTACAAAGTTCTACATGACATACGTGTTAACTTAGTTAACAGTTAAGTTACTAGGTTAATGCCAAGAGCAAGCACAATTTGCAGCATAAGGGATTGCATGCTTCACCTTTATGAAAACAAGCAGTAGTTCTTAGCTGTCCTATGTCCTCAATGGTGATCAGCAAACCTCTTGCAGGTATTGGAAATGTCTGGAATGTTTGATCCTTGGGCTGAAGATACTCCAAAAGAGCGAAGCTGTGGTGCTTGTAAGGATACCACTCCTGTGCTCCTATGGTGTGTCCCTTTAGGTGAAGGGTGATGATGATTTGGTGTGGCACTCTGAGGTAGCTTGAGCTACCACAGCCTGTGCTACACTAGCCTTCTGAGGTAAACAGGAAATCTCAGACCTTAGTCTGAACTTCTCATCAGGACTAAATTCTGTTGAAGGGAAAAGAGCAGCAGGAATGATATCTATGTTTACTTATTTCATATCTTGTCTTACATCATACTCTCATGAGTGTGCCAGAAGGCCAAAAGGAGACCGCCAATTTTTGTGTACAATCTGCATAACGGGCTTTGCCAGTTCTTGATACGGCATGTAGAAGGCTAGGTGAGCTGTGTTCCTCTTATAACTAATTCAGAGTGAACTGGAAAGGAAAACCTTTGCTCTGAATCTTCATGGACTTGAACCTATTTTTCTCTCCCTTCCCAAATGAGTTCTGATTTCCAAAAACCTTATCTGCAAAAATGCTAAGCTGGATCTGAAATTCAGCCTCCACATTCTTTTTCTTGGTATTCTCACTGGTAAATTGCACCATGGCATTACCACACCCATCTACAAATTAATTAACAATGCATATTTAATTTTTTTTTAATTAATCATCTTCTCAGAGACTAGCAGAATTCTCTCAGTGGTTTTGTTCTCCTTGGGCTTTCCCAGCATCCTTGCTTGAAATTGATTTGGTTACTTGGCATTGGGAAATTGCAATGGCAATGAGAACAGATTTTTATGACTCTGCAAACTGGTCTGTCTGCTTTAGAGCTTCTGATTTCCTGTTTCTTCACTTCACTTCTGATGTATATTACACTGGGCTGGGCATAGTAGCCATCTTGCCCTGGGAATATGATGAATAGAGAGAGTGAACGATCTCATTAGAGATCAGCAGAGGAAAGCTTTTGCCTGCAATCCACTGTTTGCTAAAACAGAGAGAGATTTTTCCCTCATTTGTAGCCATAGGAATTGGCATACTGGAAAAGGAGGACTGTCTTGGAAGCACATGGAACAGAGAACTGGACTTTAAAATGCCCACTGGTACTGAGGGGTGTGTGCACATACTGAATGGACTCCATGTTACCACAGGGAAAAAGAACTGCTGGAAGTCTCTTCCCTTTGAGGGGGTGGGGAGAGCAGCTTGGCCCAGTTATGTAAGAACATGTGATTAATCTCTGTATGTCTTTGTGTTGCGTGGGGTTTTTATGTTGAGTATATTACATGAGTCTTGGGTGTTTTCCCAAGTTAGGTTTTGGTTTTGCCTGTGATTATAAGTGGTTTTTTTAATACTTCTTGCTTTGTTTTTGTTTCAGGTCAATAACATATTAACTAAATTCATCGATTCATCTCATCTTGGGCAAGATTAAGTGATGAAAATAATGGCAAGCCAGCCAGGAGTTAAGATAAATCCTTGACATCCTGTTGGGATAAGAAGTTCTGTAGTCACTAATAAGTCTTAATCATTGTGCTTGCTATGAGGTGCTGGAGCTTTCTCACCAGTGTTTGTACCTCACACTGCTCCATGTGACTTGACTCAAAGAGAAAATGGAATTGTTAGGCTCTCAAGATACAAAGCTCAATGCTAGATCTGGGGAAGCTCTAAGAATATTCCAGTATGACCACTCAATTCAGCCTCTTAGTCTAATTTTTGAAGTTGTGAAACCTTGTATTGTGTCTAGGTTAATTTATATTCTTCTTTTAAAATTATATATAGAATTTAACTTCAAAAGCTGTCTCAGAAACTGTCTTCCTTTTGTTACAATAATGTACAGTCACACTCATTTCTTTGCTCCACAAAGTGCTGTCAAACAAGTCCAGTCATCCAGTGCTCTCTGCAGCATAACTGTTCATCTTTGAGAGGCAGCATTCCCAAAGATCTCCATGAACCCACCAACAGGCACCTCATAATACTACCTGCAAAGGAAACAAGTAACACTCTGCAACTTATACAGATGGAATGTAAAGACAGGCAATGTAATTTTCCCACTGTCACACAGCAGGCTTGTCTGCAGCAGGAAGCTCCTACCTTTCCACACGTCAGTCCTGGTTTCTAAGCAATAAACCAAGCTCCCACTCTATTCAGCAGATCAAACTACTGCAAAGAATTAAGTAGGTACTTAACATCATATTTAACAGGAGCCAAAAGAATTAATTTCACAGGAGAGGAAGCAGCACAAAGAATTCAACGATTTGGGGATGAAGAAAGCATGTACTAAATAAGATCAGAAACAACAACTTACACTTAACTGATAGAATTTCTAATGGTGGTCAGATCTTGTCCTCACAAACTATTTCCAGCCTGTCCTAATTTATGCTTACTTGCAGAGCAAAAATTCTCTTTAAATGAGGGATAAAGTTTCTAGAGAACAGGGTACAAGTCACTTCAGCCGAGTGCTCCTCTAACGTTCACTAGAAGATCCTTTAGCGAATAGCAGCCACAAGGAAAAGAACTAGGCAAAGAATAGTACCTGAATCTGGGTGCTCTTCTGCATAACGTAAACTGTAGTCCCAGAAGAATATGTCTGTCTCAGAAGCACTACACTGTGCCTACCTGAATTGTTATCCCTCCTGTGACAGGGCTGCAGATGCTATGTAACTTGTTGCTGGAATATAGAGCTCAATTGAGCTCATATAACCAGAAAAAGGCCTTGAACCTAAGCAGTATAAACCTGGTCCTTTGAGGCTGAGCAAACCAATTCGTTCATTACAAATAGCAAAGGCAACACAAAAGGAACTGGAATGAAATGGTTCATATCACCAATAAAGCACAGAAATAGGAATCAAGCTGACCTGTCCTGCACAGTTCATAGAGTCATAGCATCATTTAGGTTGGTAAGGGTCTTTGCTACTAATAGGCTAGATTTATAGATATTTTAACTAGTCTCCACCTCTCCAAAGCCAACATATGGCCTTAATAACACAGTGAGAATCTCCAGCTTGTCAGAACACCAAATAAGAAACACCTTTCTGCTGAAATCACCACTGAATATTATAAACATCTTGTAGCAAGGTACAAATGGGCATAGCAGCACCTGGCTGAACATCTGCTTGTACATTGAGAGTAGAGAAATAGAGCATAAGCTAAAAGAGGATCTCTGCAAAAATGCAGATTGTTTCCTCCACAAACATTCTCCATCTTTCCTATTACTCCAGAAAAAACAGATGGCACATATGCACAAAGAAAACTAGAGAGAAAGGACAAGTTTGTAACGTGGTCTATTTCATGAGATCATTAAAAAAACATTAAATTTCCTCAAGGAACACATTAAAAATCTACTAGAGTCCTTGCACCTCTCTTTCCTCTGTTTAGGCTGAAGGTTATACAAATGTGCAGCATAAGCAAGACTTAATTTGGGATGACAAAGTTAAAGAATCAGACTGAAAAGTTGCAGCATACCCTAAAAAGCAACAGTAATCTCTTTTCCTAACTGAATGTTAGTAACAGCTACTGCAAGCAAAGGCAAAAATAAATTGGAAAGCCATCAAAATGGAAGCCTCAGCCAGCCAGCAAAAACAAATAACAACAAACTTCCAGAAGCAACATGGCACTGGTCATGTGGGACCACACCTGTTGTGGTAAACAAGCCTGATTCAGGGCCTTTTCCTCTCTTTCCTCTTTTTTTTCTTCTACCAAATGTTTACAACTCCAAGGGAGGGAAAGGGTTAAGAGCTCACCACCTTTTGGCATCTTTAAAGACGAGCGGGCTGAGGCAGGCAGGCAGTTTTATGCTAGGGCTGACAGCTACAACACAGAGGCTTCACTCCCTCTGTTTTCCAGACTTCAGGGAAGGGGGAACTGTACCTGGACCACCCCCACAACACCAGGGCAGGGCCATAGCTGCTGGGCCACGGTTGGCCCCCTGGGGGAATTACAGTGGCTGACTATGGCCAGGCCCTAATTCCTGCCAAAGAGGATGTAGTTTCATCACCTCGGAAGGGCTGCTGGGCCTGGCCCCTGCCCCCCACCAAAGAGGCTATGATTTCACCGTGCCTGTCAGGGGCCAGTGGCAGGGCTGTGATGGCCAGGCCTTCCACTACTCACTCGCACTGCCCCACCCTGAATGAGTGGTGGGGAGCTGTTTTCCCCCTGAGGAGAGGTCTCTGTCTCCCAAGAGACAAGAGGAGAGGTCACAGAAATCAGGAAGTCCACTCCCTTTTATAGATTCTGTTCACCAATCACCTGTGGGGTCAAGATTTTGACCCAGGGGTCTGATTGGAGATCTATCTCTAGCTTCAAAATAAAATGCTCTTTCATCATAAAAGCAAAAATTTAACACAGAATGGAAAGCACACCTTTTCCCCATTCCCGTGTTGTCTTAGCACTGTGCCTTCTCTTTGATTTTAGGTTCAAGATAGCTGTAAATCTTTGCAGATTACCAAAGGTGTAACCCCTGCCAAGCCTGCCAGTAGGAAAGACATCTTGCTATAAAACTCTGCTTATTCGTATGGAATAGCCAGGAGTTTACATCATATTGCAACTTCTGTCACCAGTCCGGTACACCACATCACTGCTGTGGAGGTTCCCTTCTCGTGCAGACTAATCCTGCTGTCACCAGTGGAAGTGTTGAGGAGTACTGGCACTCTTGCATTTTCATCTAATCCTCTTTCAAAAGGTATTGTTGCTATTCTTGGAATAACCAGTAAGAAGTTTCCTTGCTCTTTTAATGGATATTATTAGAGGCAGAATTGTTGAGTGGTTTTCTGAAAGCTTGCCCCACAGATGCCATGAGCGATCCACATCACTTCTGGTTGAAGTGAAAGAAGTTAAAAGAATCCAAGTTTTAGTCTTGATGACAAATCATTAAACTGGTTCAAAATTGACAGAGTCCTTACAAAAAGTGCTTTCTTTTGGCCCAGGAGGAACACTTAAAGATTTTTACATGTCAGTTAACTTTTTTTAATGACTTTCAAATGGAAAATCTGGGAACAGAAATGAGTTTACTGATTCGTAAGTATCACATTTTATTGAAAGATGCAGGTTCTCATGAGACTACCATACACTGAAAATGTGTGGGTGATTTCTTAGTGTTGTGGGGTAGAAAGAAAAAAACCCAGTTTGTATCACATCTCCATTCCCTTCTCCTTTTCTTTTCTTTTCTTTTCTTTTCTTTTCTTTTCTTTTCTTTTCTTTTCTTTTCTTTTCTTTTCTTTTCTTTTCTTTTCTTTTCTTTTCTTTTCTTTTCTTTTCTTTTCTTTTCTTTTCTTTTCTTTTCTTTTCTTTTTCTTGTAATGATAAGTTAAGAATAGACATTTGATGGGACAAAGCAGCACAGGGGAGGGAGTGGAGGCTAGAGGGAGAAGATCTCCCAAGGAAGCAGGAAAATTTTATAGGTTTATTTTTTACTTTATTTTTGAGAGGGAGAATTTCTAATGTTATGATTGGAAATTACTTTTGAGGGAGAGTTCTTGGTTCTATGATTGGATATGATTTTGAGAGTGAAACCTGTTCAGCTCTGGGATTGGTTTACCATGATTATTTCAAGGGGCATTTGGGGACTGGCTGCTGCCTTCTTGGGTGCTTTTTGCTGCTGTGTTTCACCGCGTCTGGACCCCTCTGGACCCTCCTCTGCTCACCACAGACTTCTGCGTTCCCCTCCCCTGGATCTGTGAACTTACAGTTGCTCCCCCCACTGGAGCTTCCCTTTTCCAGGACCCTACTCCTCACTACCACTTTTCTATAGCTGCTTTCTCCACAAATTTCACCCAGATTCCAGCACTCTACCTCCTGCTGCCTTCCCAGGCATCTGCCATTGACCTTTTCAGTTTTTGGGGGGTGGAGGGGTTTGGTAGAGGGAACAGGTTTTGGGGAGTGAAGTTACCTTTGTTTTGTTAGCATTGTTATTTAATAAACCTTCTTTATAAAGTTATTTCTTTTTCCACTTGCATTCTGGATGTTGAACCTTTTTTATCACATAGATGGGGGCAGGGGAATCCCTAACTGGGTTTCTCTGCCCTGCAATTTGTCTTGAACCTGAACATTTAACCAGTGTTAGAGTTCACAAATATTCTTAAATGGTGCCAAAGAGAGATTACAAGAACTCCTTAAGCTTGTGTTTAATGGAAAAACCTTCTGAATTCTAACTAATCTGAGTTAATTCTTACTGTGGAAAACCTATCTTCTTGGAGACCAGCCACTACTGGATGCTTATACTGGTAGGACCACTGCATCATTATGGAGCAAGCTCAGTGTCTTATCCATTATTTGATACCATGATCCATCTTGGTTTAGGGTGGTCCAATTTCAACTGAGAAGTGACATTTACTTCCCTGTAAAGTGGTGTTAATACAGGTCAGAACTACCTGTTGAAGACACACTGCCTCCTCTGCTCCACCCAGCCCATCTGCTAGCATTATGCTGTCTGCGTTTCACATTATAGTTTTAAGATAAACTTTGCAATGTTAGTCCCTGACCTGGGACATACCGTGCGCTCCTCCTCATGCTGCAGTGGTGACCATGCATACATATGTAATTGCATTGGTATTGGGGAGGAGAAAGTGTTAGAAACCTGATCACTGGAGAAGATGTGAAAGAGAGAAACTCTTGATGCTAAACTTAGGAGTCTTGAGCTCCCACTCTGTGTGAGAGGAATAGCCATACAAAGAAGACAGTGAATATACCCTGCTCTTTGTGGCACAACAAACATCTTTTGTAAAGTTAAGGCAGAGCGGCTGTTTGGAATAAGAACCATAAGTGGATTTTTTAACACTTTCATTAACCTCCTAAGTGCTTTATAAGGGGAGTAGCAGGGGGAGAGAAACAGAAAGTGCTATTGATGTCTATCCATCTCTTATGTGGAGTTTGGCAGTCTGTACGTGGCAGAACTATGTAAGGAGCTTTGAGCCAGGAATATCTAAACAAACATTGCAAAATATACTGGAAGATCATTTATGGATTCAAGTCTGCATAGGACTGTTCCTTTCCCATGAGTGTTAATGGAAGCTAAGGACATGAAATATTATGGTGACTTTGGAAGATTCAGCCTTTTTAAGTCATTCAAAGCAGATGGGAATGGTGCTGTCCAGATTTCAAATCTGAGATTTACTGCTCCATCATGAGCTCCTGAGAAGCTAGTTTCTCTGCCTTTGAACTGAACTCCTTTTGAAAATAAATGCTCAGACCACTAAGCCATTTTGGATAGGAACCAGGAGCTCTCATATGCAGGTGAGCTGAAGATCCTGCATGTTACTGCAGCATGTCCTCAGATACCAATGCTGCTTCAGAGATGCCTGGTTTCCTTAAGCTTATTCTGCTGTCCTAGAGCAAAAGTGCAGGCTGGATTATGTGAGTTCCCACAAGAGGATGTCATTCTACTGCTTTTTAGACCATCTCTAAACTGTGATATTTTATTGTTTTACACTACTTCTGATCGAATTCTTGCAGTTGATTGGATTACAAAAAGGAAAGGTATTCTTTGGTTTGTGTTTAATAGCTTAGTTTCCTCTCACCAGCAGAAACTGCAGCAAGAAGAACCTTTATATAAGGAAAAATGTGGAAATACTGAGAACAGGCACAAAGCAAAGCTCATCTACCCTGAGACTGACAGTTTAAAATTAATTAGCAATAAGACTGCACATTGCCTATTGTAGCCTTCTGTGTTGTTTTTGTGCCTGGCAGGGTTATGGAGAGGGCTACTTGTGTGGTTCCTGTAAGAAACTTAGAGAAGCTCCACCAGCTCCAAGATGGACCCATCAAGCCAGTCAGCATCACTGTGATAACATAGTTAAGAGGAGAAAACCTGTTAGGAAGCTTCTTTGTTTTGAGAGCTTTTTTGTGTTGGAGATGAGTGGGTTCTGAGAGAGACAGTTGTGTGCACACAGAGGTCAGTGAGGAATGAGAGGGGTAAGCACACTGGAGTAGCTATTCTCCTTTGGCCCATGGTGAGATGGCAGGTTGAGGCCTTGCAGTCCTTAGAGATCAATTATGGGGCAGAATCCTGCTGCAACCTGTGGAGGACCTCACACCAGTTCAGGGGACTGGTCCCAAAGAATTTGCTAACCCTGAAAGAAGCCTATGCTAGAGCAGCTGTCACTGGGAAGAATGAAGCCTGTGGAAGGCACGCACACTGATGGGAGTAGATCATGGAATTGTATTTCCCATGGGAGGGCTGCCACATTGCTGCAGGGGAGAACTGTGAGGAGTTTTTCTCATGTGGAGGAAAGAGTGATAGAAACAACATGGAACTGGCTGGGACTGACTGCAACCCCTATTACCCACTCCTTCCTCCTGTGGGGAGGAGGTAGCACAACTGAGACTGCGAAGAATGGAAGGAATGGGGGAAAGGCGCATTTAAGATTGTATTTATCACTGTCCTGAACTGGTGAATTGGTGATGGTTTTGTTTAAAATAAATTGGTTTTGTTTCCCTAGGTTGAGTCTGTCTTTTGCCTGGAGGCACAACTGATGAGCGAGCCCTCCTTGTCTTTTGTCTCAGCCCTTCAGCCTGTTGTATTTTCTCCTCCACATTCCACTGGAGCGGGGTAAAAGTGAGTGAATAGCTTCATGGTGCTTTATTTCAGGCTGAGTGGGCTCAAACCACAACAACTTTCCACCTGCAAGTGTATGTTTCTCCCTTTTAAAAAGAATTGGAGTGAGAGTTGGTGTTAGGATAACATATAGCAAAGTTAGATACAGAGTCATCCCAAAGCTGATGGATGGATCATGGCAAGACTTTGCTGCAGTTGCTAGACCTCCTTTCCTGAGATGAAACAGTTGGCTAAGCAACACATAGTGGCCTTCAGCTGCACTTCCTGAGGTTCCCCTGTGAAGTGCACACCAAAGCCTCTAGCAGACCATAGGATTGGGATCATAAAGCAGAAGTGGAATCCAATAGTGAGATTTTTTTTCTTGGCTTAAATAGTACCCAAAGTTTAGGTCTCTATGTAGACATGACAGATGTAGGTCATCTTAGACAACCTCTACAGATCGGTCCTTTGAATAATGTGCTGTGAGGGACTAGAAACAGATGTAGTTTTCTTGATCAGGGGCTGCTGAGATGTGATTGGGGAGGGGGGAGTTTGGTAAGTGTGTGCCACTCTTTCATTTTTCCTGTCAGATTCTAACCCCAAAGCATTTGGCACATTTTCCACGCTATTTTCAGTCAAACATTATTTTCTGATCATTCCCCTCTCCAGCGGTCAGAATGGCTTGACTTACCGCAACTTACATTTTCAGTAATTAAGACTTGTGTAATAGTTCCTTTGGCTTTTGTTCTTCGGTTCTTTTGCTGGAGGCTGGCAAGATTGTTGGAAAGTGTTCTGCTGCCTGCAGTGCATGTGGAGTGAAAGTGCTGTTGATTTTTGCTACTAGGTACCTACTAGTGATTTAAACCAGGCACCATCAAGTTACTCACACAAACCTACTCTCAGGACAGAAGATACAGCAAAAGGGTTGAGGGCTGTAACAAAAGACAGGGAAGTGTAACTCAGATGCTAGAGCAGGTCCAAAGAGGGGCAACAAAACTGGTGAAGGGTCTGGAGAAAAAGCCTTATGAGGGGCAGCTGAGGGAGCTGAGGTTATACAGTCTGAGGAAAAGGAGACCAAGGGCTGACCTTACCATTGCCCACAACTACCTGAAAGAAGGCTGTAGCATAAGTTCTCTATGAACTTCTCTGAGTAACAAGGAGGTTCTCCCAGTGACGAACTACTACAGCATAGGATTCCTTCATGGCCTCTTTCAGGATCCATTCCCTGGTTACATGTGCTCTCCTCCATAGGCTTCAGGCTCTTTCCTCTACAGACTTCAGGCACTCTTCTTCACCAACGATCTCTGAGGACTCCAAAGACTCAGTCTGTCCTCTCAGCAGGAGCTGAAGAAGGACAGCTGCTCTGATATGTGTTCCCCTCTCCTACCCACTTACAGACCTGGGTAATCACTTGGCTTTATCTCCCCCTCCAAACAAAAGGGATCTCCCATAACAATCAAGAAACAGGGCATTGCTCAAGCTCAACACATTTTACCCTCTTAAACATGTTTATTTGCAGACGTGCTGATTGGTTTGGCCTTGGCTAGAAGTGGGTCCAACCCAGGGCTGGAGGGAGCTTTCATGAAGCTTTTTACAGGGGTCACCAATGACCAAACCCCCACCGGATACAAACCACAACACTACTGGATGGATGCTTTTGTCTGCAAGCAACTAGAACTGGTGACTTTGTAACAGCTGGCACTGAAACCTCCAAGTATCCTCATGAAGTTAAGAGACACCTTCACTTTGTTCCCCTTCCTCAGCCTTTGTATTGCTTGTAATAGCTCGGGCAGACTTTGGCAGCATCAGCTTCTGACAGAGATCAAGAGGATGACACATTTATTGTTTGACCTTAGACAAAACAAAAATTCTGGTTTTCTGGTTATTTGACCAATGGGGGGATTAATAGGGGAAAACCTGCAAAGAGCAAGACCAAAAAGAGGAAATGAACAGTGTGATGGAAGCCCAAGAAGTGAATGTGGAGTGTTATCCTGGGGTTGGGCCATCCTAGTGCTAACCTGGCAAGTAATTCATTTAGGGCTTTTACATCCATACAAGGAGTGCACCAATGAAAGATAAAATGAGCAATTGCTCATAATAGGAGATGGAGGATGCAGTCAAGAAGAAAGTGAAAAAAGCAATCACGTAAACTTATAGAATTGAAATTCAAATGCATCTGGAGATTGTTCCTCAAAGACAAATCTACAGGCTCTTCTACTCATGGGGTCCATATGAAATACAATAAGCTGTGAGATCACTGTAAACCTCTGGGATCCAACAACGATAGTACATTTGAGAATGAGAAACTCATCACATGACCCTTAGCTCTCCATGAAACAACAGTGTTGGCATCTAAGAATAGACTGCTCTATATGCAACACTAACAAGGACTTCTGGCCCAGAGGCAGAAACTTTAATGACCAAATACCAACTGGTAAAATACACTGAGGCTTCGTGACAGGATCCTGGCCTCGATCAGGAATAGCATGGTCACCAGGAGAAAGGAAGTTATGGTGCCCTTGTACTCAGCCCTTGTGAGGCCTCATCTTGAGTACTGGGTTCAGTTCTAGGCCCCTCATTATAGGAAAGACATTGAGATGCTGGAGTGTGTCCAGAGGAGAGCTACCAAACTCCTGAGGGGTTTAGAGAACAAGTCATATGAAGAGAGGCTGAGGGAGCTGAGCATAGTTAGTTTGGAGAAGAGGAGGCTGAGGGGGGACCTCGTCCTCTACAACTACCTGAAGGGAGGTTGTAAAGAGATGGGTGCTGGCCTCTTCTCCTTGGTGACTGATGACAGAACCAGGGGCAATGGTCTGAAGTTGAGGCAGGGGAGGTTTAGATTGGATCTTAGGAAGAATTTCTTTACAGAAAGAGTGGTGAGGCACTAGAACAGCCTTCCCAGGGAGGTGGTTGAGTCACCATCCCTGGAGGTGTTTAAGAAGCCTGTAGACATGGTGCTTCGTGACCTGCTAGAGTGGCAGGCATGGAGGGGATTATTTATGAATCACTCTCCTGAAACTCATTAGTCTTAACAAGTTCTTGTATCCATGTTCTCTTTAATATCTCTCCTTGGAAAGCCGAGCAGTCTATCTCAAGAGCCTCAGTCTGTTAAAGAAGGAGGCACAATTGACACAACTGAGGAAGTATGCTAAAAATTATGCAAATATTACACAGACTCACTGTTGCCCCAGACTCGTGTGCCCCTCTAAAAGCTTTCTAAGAAATGCAAGGTAAAAGATCACAGTTTGCTTTTTGATTCTCTGGCATTTATAAAGGCTGCCTTCATATGATGCTCTATTTTTAATTTATACCTCCTTTCCTCTGATGGTTTTCATTTAATGTGACCTCCTTTCCCTTTTTTGTCAGATCCCAACTGAAATGAACCTGGGGCTTTTGGTCTTGAAAGTGTGCATCAGGGAAGAATCAAGGAAGAGGAAAAAAAGAGAGGGTAACTTGCATTCCATTCTGGGAGTGGTTTCATTATGAGGTTTTTTTTTTGTATCTAAATACTGGAGTGTGGAAAGGACAAAGTACTGTCAGTGTTGGCATCTTGTGACCTTCCTATTGGTAATTCTCCAATATCCTTGACTGATTTCACAGAATGACAGAATCACAGAGTGTTACGGATTGGAAAGGACCTTGAAAGATCATTCAGTACAATCCCCCTGCTGGAGCAGGATCCCCTAGATCCAGTCACACAGGAACATGGCCAGGTAGGTTATGTCTCCAGAGAAGGAGACTCCACAACCTCCCCAGGCAGCCCCTTCCAGTGCTCTGTTACTCTCATTATGAAGAAGTTTCTTCTCATCTTTATGTGGAACCTCCTCTGTTCCAGCTGACACCCATTGCCCCTTGTCCTATCACTGGATGCCACTGAGCAGAGCCTAGCTCCTTCCTCCTGACACCAGCCCTTTCCATATTGATCCTCATTAATGGAGTCACCCCTCAGTCTCCTTTTTTCCAAGCTAAAGAGATCCAATTCCCTCAGCTGTTCCTTGTCAGAAAGATGCTCCACTCCCTTCACCATCTGTGTGGCTCTGTGCTGGACTCTGAAGCAGTTCTGTGTCCTTCCAGAACTGAGGGGTTCAGAACTGGACACAAGATTCCAGGGGAATGAAGACTTTATACTCCTGGAAAATAAAAAATCTGTTGGGACCAAAAACCGGCAAGTTGAAAGAAAAATAATTGTGTCTTGATGTATTTTTTGTCTCACTTGTGATAGAACCAAGGTGGACACGAACTTTGAGACACGCACCAGTACACAGAACAGCTGCTGTGGCACTGGAATTCCTACCATATCCATTACCACAGCCAATAGCTCTGCTACAGACAACAGGCACTGTTGACTAGAGTGCTGCTCTTCCTCTTGCTTAGTCAAGGTAGATTTTTAGCTAGTATGTTTTAGCAGGGCAGCAACAGTCTTTTATATTAACTGTTCAATACAGCTACTACAAGTTTAATTAAATCTACAGGCTCATTGGAACTCCAAGGGCCTCTTCTCCCTCCTCATTTATGTCTGCTGTTGGCTGTAGGTTTCCACGGGAATGGTTACTCTCCAACAAACCATGGAATACACTCTAAGCATCTAGAAGACATTTGGAGCATTCAAAATGCATGAGTAATTTTCTTCTTTAGATCTATAGGTGATTCTGTAGAAAATATGTTCTGGACACTTGGTCCCAAGCTGCTTTGGAGGTGTTTCGGTTTATCTTTTCTTGAGAACATATTCTTATGTAATTAATAAGTAAAATAACATTAAAATCATGGCTGAGAAAATTTGTTTGGATTCTTCATAGCCAAATCCCCAAACAGCCAATGAGTCAAAACCCCAAACCCAGAGACGCAGTGCCATGGAAATTCAGCAAGTCTTTCTACCCACAATTCTAGTGCCTTTTTCCATGGAATAGTTATGCTCTCTCCAACATCATAATTACACTGTTTAGTGAGCAACACAGGGCATCACAAGTTCGCAGGGCTGTGTAAACTGTGTCAACATGCAGCTACTCAAATAGGTGCAAGCATTCCTACTTGTGTGCCAGCACTGTGTCCTTAAACCAACATTCCTGTCTTGCAAAGCAGGACAGAAATATCCTCAGTGGATAGTTTGCTATTATTAACTAGAATACCTGTTAGTAAAGGAGGAGATTTCTGGCTTGGTGCTAGTGGAAATTACAAGGCTGTAAGGACAAAGAAAAGCCTGAACTCCTGAGTGAAAAGGAGTTCCCTGAGAAAGTCCCCTTTACAAAGGACAAGAGAAAGGGTTCAGTAGCAAGTAATCAAGTCATGCTTGCACTCATTACCATGATGGGCAGGACAAAATCGAGGTGTCACTTTTCCAGACTCATATCAAGTTCTCTTTTACCTAAGTTCATAAATATGAAGCTGAAGAGTCTTTCCTGATGCATTTGAGTAACTTTTTTTTTCTTAATTATTTATATGAATATCGGTGCTTAAGGAAATGAAAGATAAATAACAAGTGCTTGGGGCTGTGCAGAGCACAGGCAGACTTCCCTTGAGCAGCTCTGCATTTTCTCTTCTCCTGCAGCACCTCCATTAGCTTATTCATGAACACCCAAACCCTGACAGCCCAAACCTATTCATCCTCATAACTCTGCTGCTGGTATAGAAAGCTGCCTATATTATTGCTTATTAGAGCATTGGATTGTCCTCGCAGCTCTGTTGAGGCACTAGAATTCTATCTTTTTCCCAGACTGTTTGTCTTGTTTCTTCATCTGTCTCACCACATGCAGTATTTGTTAATCTTTTACACAACACTCATGTCTCCATTCAAGTCCTGCGGAATCGCCTCCTCTGGTTCTCCATGTCTCTTCCTCAAACCACAGACCTCTTGCATTCATTACACTTCTGCCCAGCAACTTCTACCTCATGCACAAAGTTCTGGACTTTCACTTGATACAGTTTGAAATATGTGATACAAAGCACATCTCATACTGTTCACCCAGACAGCTGCGAGCTGAATTCCCCCATCCTTCAGACTTCGCTTCTCTGCAAAGAAATGTGTATCGAGAGAGAAAGAAAGGAATAGTTTTGTGGGAATAGAGGTGTACTGTTCACACGTCACTTCACTTTACCCATTCACTGTTCAGTACATAGAGGCATGCCATCCTCCTCATTTTCACAATGACTACCTGGGACTCCAGCTAAACCTCATCGCAACCTTGTTCTCAGCAGTGCTGTATTCACATGCTGCCACTGTGGTATAGCTGCCCCACTTTTGGAGAAAAGAGAAGGTGTAACTGCATGTAAGAAAGAGGAACAAGGGCAAGCTAACAGGAGATTAACAGGAGATGCTAACTGGAAACACTCAATGAAGTTTGAAGAGAGGCTTCATGCTCTTCTCCTGAAGGCCAGTTTCATCCTTGCTGATACCTTTGCAAATGCCATTGTGCTATCAGGAGCCATGCAGGTCCAAACATCTCTCAATGACTGTAATAAAAGGAGTAATAGAGAAATATAATGAAATAGATCATAATTTATCTATTTTTGTGACATACCTCCAACTAGTGCCATACCAGATCCCTAGGGAACAGTTACCAACTGTGTCTCTTTAGTGTTCACCTCAGGGAATTCAGAACAGCAGCAAATAAAATCAGAATAGAGAAATGAAAAGTAGAGGTGAAAGATAATGGAGACTGAGTGAAGAGCAGATCCTCCGAGGTGCTGAATCCTTTCAAATTGAGGAAATCAGCACACTCCTACAGTACAAGTTGAGAGGCAAATGTAACCAACATAACCAGCTCCTTGATGAATTTTCAGAAACAGTGAACTCACTTTCATATCTTGAAGGCATTCTTGCCCTTGTTCCAGGTCTCTCTTGCCACCTCTGTCATTACCAAACACAATCTACATCCATACTGAATACATCTCTTGACTGTGTGACATGTATTCAAGTCATGCAAGAACTCCCAGATCATGCCCCTATCTCGTATGTGCATGAGCATGTGCCAAAAAGAGTATTGAGCCTGCCCCAATACTCAGTGAAAAACTAGGCAGGATGGAGAATCACTATCAAAGTGACGTCTCCAGGTAACAGCTAATCAGACCGAGCTAATGAAACCTTGTTCCCATCAAAGCCCTGTACCACAAGCAGGAGAGATGAAGGAATATAAATGTTGTTCTTACTGCTGGAAATGGGAACCTAAGCCCAGAATATCAGCCTGTGCATACCAGTCATGCAAGAGCTCTCCTTGGGTGAGGCAGGAAAAATTTGAGGGAGCGAGACTTTGAAACTGTCTGCATGACTTGGTGATTGCACATACTGCTGTATTTCTGTCAGGAGAGAGGAGGACGGAGGCAGCAGACCCAAGTGTGTCTCTGTGTTTAACAGGAGAGCAGGGAGAGGGAAAATACAGCTGTGAGAAGAAGAAACATTTTCTTGCTAGCCAGAGGTTTTTGGAGAAGGTACCCTGTCAATTTATTCACACACAGACAGATGTGATAATTACCTTCTCCTTCACTAGCTCACGTGCAGTGCCTATCTCTGTGGGAGATTCTTCCTTTTGCTCCCATGAGAGGAATATTTTTGGTGTATTACATGTGCTTGCTGAGCTTTCTCTCACCAAATCAGACTGAAACAGCAGAGACTACAGACAATCTATCTTCTCTATATGTGCCTCATCATCCTGCACTACTTAAAACTGGTTCACTGCTGCAAGAAATAAAACACACTGCAGCATGGGTGTGTGGTTTCTTGCACTTCTTTTTATTCTGACACATTTACACCAGTTTTTTACTCCAACATATTTTCTTGCTTTGGTAAACCTTGCCAGATTTGCATGCAATACACATTCACATCCCTGTCAACCTGAAACCACGGCTTGATTCCTCCTCAGAATGTTACCCCCAGCTTCTGCTGCTCATTCTTTCTAGAGCACATAGCTGACACCAACCATGAATGGCTGTTAAAGATTTCGGGCCAAGTTATAGATCTTTAATTGGCCAAAACTCTTCCTGAAATCAAGCCAACCACAGAGTGAATCAGATTTCAGGAAGCAGAGTGATGTTATTGGTGCCATAGGAGTAACCTCATAACATTTAACAGTTATTGTCCTGTTTGTCTCCTTCTGTAAAACCAGAACTAGGTTGGTAAGTACTGAAGGCTCTACAGATATAAAATAATGCAGAAGATACCCAGGTAGTGGTAGTAGTACCAGTATGTGCTTCTGCATGGCAAAATTCTATCATTCATCTTGCAGCAAGAACTTGTCATGTTAAATAGATGGACTAGAGGAAAAGCTAACCTGCTTGCTACACCTTTAGATACTGGCAGGGACATACACTAGCAATATCTCGCCTGTGAATATGTACACTACTTCCCAAGGCACTTTAGAATATAGAGCATCACCCTGTATGTGTACACATCTGTGAAATGAAGGTGTTTCTGGTGTTAGATTTGACAGTTGGTCATAGCAGACCGCAGTGAAGCCTTCTAAAACACTGCAACAGAAGAAGGGTCCCAACTGCTTTAAAAGTCTTATGGCCATTTGCACTGAGGTTGCAGGATGTAAATTGTTCAGCAAGGATTTGCTAGCATCATAAGCCTAGGCCACACAAAAGGAAACAATATCACAAGAGGAAGACAATGAAGAACGGGGCCTTAACTTAAACTAAACAGTGAGAGGAATGAGATGACAAATTTATAACAGCGTGTGAACAGGGATAACACCTTCGCTCACTTGTGTGTGTTGATCCTGTGAAGGAACACAGGCGGCCAAGGTCCCCAACATCTAACCTGAAAAAAGAGGTGTTAATGCCAGGCAGATATCCCAAAAGTGATGCTATCTGCAGACTTATTCCACTGTTCTCTCCTAGCATTCTGGGTATTTCTTTGAAATCTCTCAGATGCTGCCTGACCAGGTTAAACTGCTTTGCTTTATGAGATCTAATAAATCTCCCACCCCACAGTGATAAGAACTAGTCACACCTGCTCTGGGAATACAGCAGTGGCTCTTTCCTTAAGTCCAGGAGTTGCCTGCTGTGGAGGTGGCTTCAACCAGTCAGTATCTGTTCGGGGTAATTTCACTGTGTGCTGTTTATTATTAATTTCTCCTGAGTAAGAGGCTTAACAGAAATAGAATCCAACACCCTGTCATTCCTTCCCCCTCCTCAATGAAGAATAACTACAATCACACACACTAATGAACCAAAAATTCAAAAACTTCAGAGCCTCTACAGAATAAGATTATGGGGCTCCTGGCCCTCGTACATTAGATAGTAATCACTCAGCCTTTTCAGCTTCCCCTTGTAATTCCCCATTGCTGCCCACTTCACCAGATGGTATTGCCCTGCACAGACATCCTCTACAGAACCCAGAAGTATAGCATACACTATCTTATCACTGCTGTAGAGGCTTTGGAGAGCATGCTGATGTGCACACACCTGGGGAAATGCTCCAGCCATGCTTTCAGGCTTGAGATTTGAAACGTACTTTAATATAGACTTAAAACTAGTCTGAAGGTTTTCCTTAGCAGAGGGCAAAGACACACTGCATGTGACTCTCATCTTCTTCCCCTCTTTCCCAGTCACCAGTATTTCCTTTCTTGTGCCTACCTGTAAAATAACTTGCTGAAACCAAATGGAGTTTGGCAGAAGTCTGATCCCTCCTTTAGAAACAAGTAGATTCTTTCTTCTGCCTTTGGGAGGCTAAATACCTGATACTGAAACTCTTTGCCAACACATTTTATCCATCCAAGATACAATCTGGTATTCCCTATCTGCTCAGCTGTGTAAGAGCATTGGTAAATGAGGTGATAAAAGTGGTACAACATTTCCAGTTCAGGAATGTTTAGTGACTCCAATATTTATGTATCCGGCTTGACAAAGATGAGAAACTGACTTCTGTCTTGGCAGAAACAAGGGACCAGCAGTGGATGATGCTCCAGCTTACATGGAGATCAGTGTTTTCTCAAATGAGTAATAAAGAATTCTTTGGGGAAACATTGCAGCAGTTGACTGTGCAATCCCAAATGATTGCCATGGCACTGAATTTAACAGGCTAATAGCTAACTCAAACTAACTAGCTCCAGTGGTAGGACCGAAATCAGTTCCAGAAAGTTCATAACAACAGACATTATGTAGGTGTTATTTCACATCTCTTCACATTTGAAGCCACACAGTCAGGTGAGTTCAGCCATTTAGATTTAGAGGTAAGTGGTAACTGAATCTGGTTCTCACACTTACCTAGACTGTAAAGTAGTGCAGATCACTGCTCAGAGCCATGCAGTTATCTGCATTAGGAGTCTGACAGGATACAGATTTATTGGTATAAATCATTAAAGAAGAAAACTGCTTGAAGAGAGTTCTGTCATGAGAACCAGGGAATGTTGAGAGAAAAGGAAGACATTGCTCAGATTCTATGCTGAAAGTTTCAGATGAAAGTTAGTGGTCCAGTGTGCATCAGCATGGGTCCTCAGGACAAATCCACATACTCAGTTACTATGGTGAAGGGGGCCATGTAAGAACCTAGACAGACACAGGCAATTTACTGGTGTCCTACTGGGAACAGATTTGCAAATTAAAAACCAGCAAATGAAAGACAAGGACATTTGTGCAAATTCTGAACTGATTGCAGAGATAAAGTTTTTCCTGGACCAGCTCAACATAAGCAGAAGTGGTATTCTTCACAGAGGAGCAACAGCAAGGAAAGTCAGACCTGAGCTTGGCTACGTAAGAGAACTACAAAAGAAAGTCAATAATCTCTACAAATCTGTTGAGGAGCTTCCATTTCAGGAAATGCTAGTATTTATAAAGCCTGTTAAGAAAATTAGAGACAAAATCACAGTGCTTTAGGAGGCAGACCTGAGGATATTCCACAGAGGCAGTGTTCACATAGGCAAGCAACACCAAGATGCTGGACACTAAGGCTGAAGGAGGTGCTGTCAAAGCAACTCTCCCACTGGAGCACGATACTGTGAAACACTTCAGAGGACTGCCTGGAAATCAATGTCAGAGAGATAAACAGATTGACAGCAAGACACTGGGTTTTAATAGAAAGGTCAGAATTTGAACAAGCATCCAAAGTGCAGCAAAACCTGAAGGAAATCCCAAGCCTCCTTAAGATCTATACTCATTTCTGTGATGATTTTTTATTCCTCTTGAGAATGGCACAGATGCTTCTGTGTGTTTCAGGAAATGTAAATTAACATCTCTAGTAATAACTGTCTCAAGCAGCAGCCCACATTGAGAGGTGGATTAAGACAATCCACCAACACAAAGCCAATAGAAGAAACAGACTCCATCTGTCAATGGTAAACCTCCACCTAGGTGTCCCTTGAATTCATATAGTAATTTCACAATTCTTTACAACTTTAATATTCCAAGATTTTTATTCTATTTTATTCTATTATATTGTATATTTTGTTCTATTACACACAGAACACCAGCTCCAAGAAAGGGTCACTGATTTCAAGTGGATTGTTCAACCATTCGAAACACTGATGAGCTAATACACAAAAACTACCTAGGACTTGATCTTTATTGTCTGGATTTCTACGCAAAATGTGTTTTCTGTGAGCTTTTTCATTCTATGCATGTATGTATCTCTCTTTCTGTCTCTGTGTGTGTGCATGTCTGTGTTGGCTCCTGCTTTAAAATTGCAGATCCCACTGTGAATTTCAACCAAGTTTGAGTGAGTAACAGAGGTCTTATGAGTTCCATGAAAATAGCTAGCAGGGTGTAATAAAGAGAACTTTGTATGCTGAGTGAACTGAAGCCATTACTCCATACAGAACCCTCCATGCTGGAGAGAGATGCTACAAAAGCCTCAACATCAGGAGAAGCTTAGATCAGAGCTCACATCTTGTTAGGCATCAGAAAATGTAACCATGACATACATCTTCTGAAGTCAAGCTTCATTAGTTCTGCAGCTTACAGACCCTCTTGTTTCCAGCTAGAAGAGGGCAGAAAGGATAAGGTTTGCCATTTTTAATTTCCTACTCAAAATCACTTCAATTGCATTGAAATGTCCCCTCTTAGATGTGACTAATCATGGAAAATATTGATCCCTTTCTCTTCCCCTCAGAAAGTGCTGCTTCAGAGTACATGAAAATAACACCCGATCAATGAACATAATCTTAACCAAAGCAATAAAATTAATACCTGTGTAGTTTTTGCAGAACAAGGGTGCAAGCATACGGTAGAGAAAACAAATTAACAGAGCAAATGTACCTTTGTAGCCCTACAGCAACACAACTCCTACCACCTTATATTAAAGTATCATAAGAAAAAGTTACAAACCTATTACACAAAGAATCAGAACATTGCTTAATGGTTTTCTCATGTTCACTGTTACTCCTGTGATGGGTTGCTATCCATTGCTATTGCCAATACTCATTTACATCAGTGGATGTCTGTGTGTTTGCGGGTGAGGACAGATACACCAAAGCAGGTGCAGATCCTCGGGTGATGTAAATTATCATGGCTGTACTGATGTCAGTAAAGATATACTGGTTTCCTCCAGCAGATGATTTGCTTTTCCTTATGTAAAGAGCACAGAAATGAGGTGCTGCTTCAACTTCATTCTTCCTGTAGACAAATGATCATGCAAATACATTCTCTCTACTTACAGTGTACTGCAAGACATGTCAGCAGCTTTATGCTGCTCCTATGCTGAAATTTGTAAAGGGAATCATTCCTGATCTATCTGCCCACTCTTATCTGTAACAATACATATCTGAGTACAGATCTTAAAATTATGAAAAGGACTGTCCAGCATCACAAGTCTGTTAAAAATAAATCTAGGAGGAATTAGACTTTGATCTTACGACTGCTAGTCCAGTGTTCTACCTAAGAGATCTTAAACAGAGCCACTGGGCAGAACAAACTGAATAGTCAAGAGTCTCATTTCCTCACCTAGGGCTAAGCTAAATAAAATTTAAAACAACAGGGCAAATGAATAAAACAATATCACTAGTTTGTTGCAAGCTACACTTCTGTGAGGGAAAAATGTAGTGGTTTTTTTAATTATGAAAAAGGAAATGGTCACATTTCAGGCTCTATCTTCATAAATTACTCTTTTCCCCTTATTTTTCCTTATTCTCTTATACAGGTCCATGGAATGTGGACCAAGCAACCATCCCAGGCTACAGGTAATTTCCATCTGTTAAATAGAGGAATATTTCTGACTTTCTATAATGTTTTCCTAAGGGAGAAACAACAAAAGGTTTTATAACCAGGAATGGAAAAAGAAATAAACCACTGCTGAACTAGGAAAGAAAGAATAAAACAAGCAAGCTAACAAGGCATTTATAGGGAAAACAACAGAAAAGCAGAAGATTAATAAACCCTACATACAGAATAATTATCATAGAAAGACAGTAGCTATTCTCTTCTTTTTTTACTGTTTCTACTTGGATTCCAATGCAGACAAGAAAAAATATAAAACTGTGCAATTTCTATAATCTTCTACATGCATTTGTATAGAGATCTTTTGTTTGCAAGAAGTATACTCCATTTCATCACATGTACCCTTTTTAAAGATGAGTAGGTAGAAACTATAATTACTGGAAGACCAGCAGTCTAGCTGACAGGCTCCTGTCTGGCAGTATCTAAGGTCTAGAAGGGCAACCCAAGATTAGATTTTTCTGGCTTACCTGACTAAAACCCCAAATAATTCTCAATGCTTCTTGAGGTCCCTTTCAACCTGGGCTATTGTGATGCTACTGTGAAGTATGGTGTAGGTAACTTTGCAAGGTGACACCAGGCTGGATAGGAGTGTTGATCTGCTTTGGAGTAGGCAGGTTCTACTGAGGGATCTGGGCAGGCTGGATCAATGGGACAAATCCTGCATCCTGCACTCGGGTCACAACCATCCATGCAGAAGCTACAGGCTTCTGGAAATATGGCTGGAAAGCTGCTCAGTGGAAAAGGACCTGGGCATGGTGCTTGACAGTCATATGACTATGAGCCAGCAGTGTGCCCAGGTGGCTATTAGAAATAGTGGGGCCAGCAGAAGTAGGGAGGTAATCATCCAACTGTATTCACAACTGGTGAGGCCATACCTCAATTACCATGGTCAGTTTTGGGCTCCTCAATATGAAAAGGATACTGAGGTGCTGGTGTGCATGTGAAGAAGAGCAACAAAGCTGGTGAAGGGTCCAGAGCACAAGTGCTATGAGGAGGAACTGAGGTAATTGAGGTGGTGTAGTCTGAAGAATCTGAGGGGAGATCTTATCACTCTCAAAATCTACCTGAATGGAGGTTGTAGTAAAGTGAGTTCAGTCTCTTCTCCCAAGTAACAAGTGACAGAACAAAAGGAAATGGCCTCGAGTTGCGACAGTGGAGGCTGGGTACTAGGAAATGTTCCTTACCCAAATGGCTGTAAAGGAGGTATTTCAAAGATGTGTAGATATGATGCTTGCTGGTTTGGCTTTGTGGTGACTTTGTCAGTGCTGGGTTAGCATTTGGATTTAATGACCTTAAAGATGGCTTTCAACCAAAACAATTATGATTCTAGGTGGTAATTATATACAGTCTACACCTCATACCAGTAACCACTCATTGAATGTATAAACACTATGACCCATAAATAAATTGTATAGTCCTTTTATACCATTTTATGAAGGACACAGAAGCACCTGTTGCTTGCTGCAATTTCAGAAAAATGGTTGTCCTTCTACACTGAATATAGAATGCAAAGGATGGGCTGCCCCAAGAATCACCTGGCACTAAGTCCCTGGAAGAAATTTTCAAACGTGTTGTTAACAACTATTCATTTGGGACACTTTTTTTATTGATACCTCTTCCAAATTGCCATGTGTGAATACTGTATTCCATTGCCATGTGAGCCCACTGCTCCTAAAGTCCTCACATAAAGCCTTACCTTGGATTTGCCTGGGAGGTGACATCAAACGGGCAAATACAAAGCATATGGAAGAAAGGCACCCTTGCCACCAGACAGGAGCAGTCTGGCTGCAATGGAATTTATAATTGAGCAACACTGAAACATCACAACCTTACCAGAACACCAGACTGAGGTATTGCATCCTTTCTCATTTAAGCATTGAAAAATTCTCTTTTTTTCTGTTGATTTCAGCCCTAGCCTTCTCTTGCTTTGTTAGAAGTCCAGTATGACTCTTTTTTACTCCAGGTAATGCTTTAAAAGGTTCAGGGCACAGGTACACAAGTAGGGACTGTCAAAGCACTGCTAGGCAGGAATTCAGATTCTTTCCTGGTTGCTACTTCCTGAGGCTCCCATCTCACCAGTGAGATTCCCCACAACAGAGTTTACATCCTTGACACTCTATTGCTCTGGTCAGGATGTTATACAGCACCATATTGTGGTGTTGTCCCAGAGGAAGGAATTCCTCACTCCATATTTACTCAGCAATTTTATGTGCAGAACTTGACCACAGACAATTCCTAAGCTGAAAACTTTTTGCTTCCCTAACTTTTCTCTTATTTCTTAAATACCGTTGTGAATCATGAATTTCATGTTCCACAGCCTGGGATTTTACAGTCCCTGAAATAAATACAGTGCAAGTATATTCATGTCATAAAGTACAGCTTAGGCTGATTACAATGGGAATGGAACCAGTACAGATAAATCTTTTTCTGGGATGTAGTCACTCAACAAAGAGTTGGCTTTCTTTTTAACTCTCAATATGCTCTTTAGTTTGAAACCATCTAAGCAGGACTTTAGCATCTGCATAGTTCCATGGGCCTCTGTCATACAAAACCAGCTTACAGCACTCTACCCCAAATAACTTTAGATGCTGAAATGGTACACTGCTAGTGGGGATTTGCAGAACCCAGGGCAGCACCAACACAACTATTGCTGCTATGTGAAAGTCAAACCCTGAAATGGGCTGGGGAAACCTGAACGTGAAAGAATGAAAGCAGAGGGCAAATGTAGTGTTCCTTGATGACCCAAAGGGAAAGTAATGGGTATCTGGGGCACACAGGTTGTTCTCGTCTCTTTTTTTGTGTGTTTTTTGTTTTAATGTGCTGGTGCAATGCACAAATATAGTAAAATATGTTAATGGTTGGCCACAATATTTACAGTTACTGTCAGTATCCACTGGAACTAGGGAGATCTTTTCTAATGCCTTTGCCTTGGAGATAATCCATAGAATAGAACTTTATCACATAGTTAACAACAGAAATTATGGAAAACAGCACTTCTGCATGTGCAATATCTTCATCTAAGGTTATGTAATTGAGCTTTTGAAATAAAATAAAATTATAGCATATAGCAACAGCAAGTAAGTGGTTCTAACATTCTCTTTTAAAACCTGCCTCTTTACTAAGATAAAAAAAGACTATCCCAAACCTAAAGATAAAAAGACTATCATCAACATAAAATGAAATAGAATAGAATAGGATAAAATAAAATAAAATAAAATAAAATAAAATAAAATAAAATAAAATTATATCTTTCCTGGCCCAATGCACATCCAAATGAGCTTAAAGACATCTGGGAAGCTGTGATTTTAGAAAATTCCTTCCAAGAGTCCTAGAAGTTTGTTTTGCATGAGGAGATGTCTTGTGGAGCAAACATAGCCCAATAATTTAAAGGCAGTAGTTAGATTCTTTATATCATGCTAGATAAATACTGTTTCTATGCTTTGTTTTCACTGGGTGGCAGGGTTAAAAGAAGACCATAATGCTACATTAATGCAGAACATTTGTAAAGTGCACCCATGTCTCCTGATGGAAGGAACTAAAACAGATTATTAGTTATTATTGTACTTGTTTTTATCAAAGAATTCTCCAGCTAATGCATAGGCTCAAAATCGGAAGCCTGTCCACACACAGTGAGTTTCAGTGAGAAAATACAGCAGGTCTTGAGCCACTTAATCTGCTAAATTCAACCCTGATACTCAATGAAGGGTACTGGGAATTGGCAAAGAAGGAAGCGTTTTGATAAAGGAGGGAAGGAAAATTTATACTCATAGGATTTGACAATACTTTGGGATGGTCCTTTAAGACAAGAAGCTGCCTAGTAAGGGTGATCTAAGCGATGCTAATTTAGCAACCTGTATTTTTTAAGCAAAACATTCCATGACGAATGACCTTATTTTTTTGTTTTTAAAGCTGTGAGGCACTTATGCAATAGGCTCCTAAGGTAGAAAGAGACAGATGCCGTGGAATAATAATCAGCCTAATTCTTGCTGAGAATCTCAGCAAAAAACCTTCTCCTTGCCTCTCCTTCCATAGGTAAGCTCAGTGCCTCCTTCCTTATACAATGACATGCAGAAACAATTAGTGGGCCTCTGCATAATTCAGGAATTCTTCCATTTCTGGAGAGTGGTTTGTGTTATGTTCTCTTTTAGAATGTAAAAGTATAACTGAGGAACTTCAAAGAAAATTTAGCAGTTTTCAGACAAAAGCAAACAATGAAAATAAGACTGAACTTTTCTGTAAAATGAGATGTTTCAGATGTTTTTTCCTTCTGAGTCACTTACAGAAGAACTGCCCCAGCATGTCCAGAATCTCATCTTCACTCTCTCCAGGGCTTGATGTGAGCTGGGCTGCAAAAAAACCCTCAATTCCAACTCAAAATGAGCAAAATCCCTGGGCTGTGTGTGAGGTGAGAAGGGCCAGCACAAGCACATTTAAACATGCTGCCAGTACCTCTTGTTTTGTCAGAGGCAGAGGCAATTCCATTATTGGGCAGTGACAGCCCAGCACTGCCTGGGTGCTGATTTAACCCTTGCTTTCTTCCACGGCATCTTGACATGCTAAAATATCATTTCTGTTCTGTTTAGAGTGGCCATTTTCTATAGTGAACAGCCAATTCCTATGCACAATGTTTAGAGAGCCTTGAATTTCAGGGTTTCTACTAGAGAGTAAAACACGTTAAGATGTGAGGAGGAAGGAGGAGAGTGCAGATGCCTAGTCTGCGTAGGTATTAAAGTGGATGTCCCCTGCCATCACACAAAAGCACAAAGTCAACATTCAGGCTGGCCAGTTGGGTCATAAGGGATATTTGGCATGCTGTCAATAGGTGCTGAAAGATTCCCCACCCTCCGTCTAAGTTGCCTTTAAGTTACATTTTGCAGTCTCTTTGATTTCCTTCAAACAGTCCAAAGATGAAACCCAGAATCAATGAGGAGGAAAAAAAAGAACCTACAGGAGTAAGAGATGTAGACTCTCTTGCATCTCTCACATTTCCTTTTCTATACAAAGTGAAACAGAAACAGTCTATTTTAATCTTCCTGAGTGAAGAACGCTGCAGGGATTGTTCTGTTATCCTCAGCAGCAGCCCTGACTTTCCATAAAAAGGCTCCATACATCCACCTGTCCATCCACCTATCCATCCACCTATCCATCCATCCATCCATCCATCCATCCATCCATCCATCCATCTATGTGAAATATAAAGATTATTGTATGCCGTACCACCAATCTACCATGATGTTAATGCACTTCTCTTTGTGCCTTTTGGTATGAAGCAAAATCCAGAGTTCTTGCCCCAGTCAAACCCCACTGTGAAAAAAGAGCTCAAATAAGGAGATATTTGGACTTGTGCAAAGAAATTGATTCTCCAATCTGTGTAATGACCTCTGTTAGAAACTTCAGAAGAAAGGAAAGTCCTCGCTGATACAGTGTTCCTAACCTTCACTGCACCCATTCACTAGTGAAAAAGCAATCAGGTTGATGATACATTTTTATCAGGGTTTCTTACTGTTTCAAAGTCAGTGACTTAAACTACAGGACTCTGGATTTACAGTGATCAGCATGAATTCAGGATCAGGCCCTATATCTTTTTAAAACTCTCATGATGAATAAGGTACAGATCCCGTGAATGCTTACTACCTGTATTAATGCTCTGAGTAGCCCACTCACTTCATTTAAGTTGTGATTGCAAAATAGAGTCTTACAGTGCAGAATTTTAGAAGCCACGTATCTGTCTTTTAGGATTCAAGCATGCATTTACTGTGCATATTCCTTTCATAGTATTTCTTTCAATAGTAATTTCTCCACTGATTTTCATAGAATCACATGATATATATGCTTAGCTGCTATGAAGTGGTGTAATTCTACTTACAGCAGCTGCAGATCTAGCTCCACGTTGTACCTATGCTTGTGTACTCAAAACAAACATGAGAGAGAAGGGGACCTTTTATTTTAAGTGTCAAGAGACACAAGGAAGAGGTTTGGGGCTATACAGTGCGCTACATACTTTACCTGCTTTGATATTACCAAATCCAAAACAACAGAGTTCATTTCCAGGAAAGAAACTCTGATCTAGTTTTACTACTTACATTAACTCCCTTCTTATATAAAAGAAGCCACATTAGAAACTACGCTCCTTCTTTTCCTAACTTCACTAACTCTGTCTTTCAACCAGAAAACATTCCACTGCTCCCAAAGTGCCTAAACAAAGGGCAAGAACAAGACTGTGTGCACTTGTAATTACCAGCTAGCAAATACCTTGGATAATATAATTACAAGAAAATGTGATTCTTCAATAATAGCCTCCTCTACCACTTACAGTGCTGGAATGCTTATCCTTGTTTACTGTACATGTACACACACAGCCTATTATCAGCATTCAGTAACAGCAGTCATGCTTTCTTCCCTGAAGAGAGAAGACCAGTAAAAAAGAAAAAGAATACTTTGTCCTTTTGAAAAACTGGATCAGTTTTTCAGCAAAACCCAAAAATTAAGAAAAATTACGACCCCCACACAAGTGTGCAAAGCATCCGAAATGTCAAAACAGGTACAACATCTGTATCTCTATCAACGTCTATACATCATGGGCAATATAACACATACTATAGACCTCTTACATTAGTGAGGGCAGGAAAATCCCAGCTCGTTCCAGGGCTGAGGGGTTTTTATTGACGGCGACCAGAGATTTGAGGCAAACAGAAGCTGCCACAATGCAACGCAAAGCTTTTGCCTAGGCAAGGAGAACAGACATTCATCTTTGATCACAGACTTATTTATTTACGGCAGGCAACGAGGGTACGGTGCCGGGAGTGAACACCGTGGTTGGGCACCGCGAGTGGGTTCAGCGGGCCACGGACACATGTACCCGAATATCAAAGCGGTGTAGTGGGAGTCGAAGGGCTCTTGGCAGCGGCATCCCGGCTCCGCTTCGCCTGTGAACGCAGAGCGGGGGGGATTCCCCACCCGCCCACAAGCAGCCTTTCTCCGGGCTCGGCTGCGGGGGTACAGCTCAGCTCCATCTCGGCCAGGGACGGGGGGAACCCGTTACGACTCTGACCTCTCCCGCCCCGCACCCGTGTCCGTCATCATCCCCACCGCCCACCCCCCCCACCTCGCACTTACTCCGGTCTCCGGCTCAGGACGCCTTTGCCGATGGCCTGGGGGGTTTTGTGCTGAAGCAGTGCGGCGCAGCAGCTCCGCTCCCTGCTCTCCTTCTCCGCGGGATGCTGGTGGGGCTGGGCGGCGGGATGTTGGTGCTGTCCCCGGCCGCTACCGGCGGGGCCCGC
>VZRI01006614.1:153912-187379 GCA_013397515.1 Upupa epops | reverse complement strand
GCGCGGGGCGGCGCCCGCCGGTCCCGGTTTGCCCGGCGGAGGAGGGAGCTGTTGGTGGTGCTGAAGCGGCTCGGGATGGCCCGGTGGCGGCGGAGGCTGCTCGGGTGAAGGGGGAACCTGGGGAGGCTCGGCGGGGGCGGCCGGTGTCTCAGCGGGGGCCGCCGGCGGCTGCTGCTGCTGCCCGCGGAGGTTGCGGTTCTCGGTGCTGAGCTCGTCCAGCCGCCGCTCCAGCTCGTCTATGCGCTGCCGCTGGGTATGGATGAGGCTCTGCTGGTTCTGCACGATGGCGGTGAGCTCCTTCAGGTAGAGCACGGCGCGCACCGGGTTCTCCNCAGGAGAGGAGGAGAGCCGGGTCGAGGTCTGAAGTGCTGGGCCGGTGTCTGGGAGCTGGAGTGGGGAGTCCTGCCACCCTGTACCGCTGCTCGGCGTTCTGTGTCGTCGTTCCCCAGCCCAGGCTACGCTCCGCGGCTAAGAGTAGCTCCAGACGCTGCCAGCAGGACCCTGAGCGGGGAGCACCCGCATGTCTCTCCTCTCGGTAGTATTTAAGTTGTTGAAACAACAAGAGCTGGGATAATAAAATAATAAATGATAAAATAATAAATAATTATGTATTTACGTCTAGAGTGACTTGGTGATTTTTCTTCTTTGGTTCCAAAGTGAATGGAATAAACTGTGGCTGCCTGTCGGCAGCAGAGCAGTTTCCCACTTTCTTTGTCGTGCAGATCCCAGAACAGAACATTACGGATTGGAAGCGATCTCGAAAGATCATCCAGTCTAGTCCCCCTGCTACAGCAGGATCACCCAGACCAAGTCCAGGTGGGTTTCAAACATCTCCAGAGAAGGAGACTCCACAAACCCCTCGAGCACCCCTCTCCAATGCCCCATCACCCTCACTTGGAATAAGTTACAGAATTACCCTGGAAAATGAGTGTTGAGGGAATCTGCTTTTCCCTTGCAAGTTTGTTACTTCGGGTCTTTGGTGTTCTTAGGAAGAAACCTAGGACTTGGTGTTTAATAGCAGAGAAGTTAACAAGCAAGGCCTTGTTCTTTGCTCTGTGCAGATTTTTTCATTGCTGAAGCAGCATCTTCCTCTGCCCTTCCACACCTACAGCCTTATGAGTTCACACACAACCTTTTGTCTGAGAAGTGATTTGTTTGTGGAAAAAGAGATGGGAGTACTACTGAATGCAAAGCTGGACATGAGCCACCAATGTGCAACTCAGCTTAGAAGGCCAGTCACATCCTAGGCTGCATCAGAGGAAACGTGGCCAGCCGATCAAGAGAGGTGATTGTCCCACTCCCTCTACTCTGCTCTGGTGAGACCTCACCTGGAGCCCCTAATACAGGAAGCATGTGGACATGCTGGAGCATGTCCAGAGGAGGCCATGAAAATGATCAGACAGCAGGAGCACCCCTCTTATATAGACAGAGTGACAGAGTTGGGCTTGTTCAGGCTGAAGAGGAGAAGGCTCCAAAGGGACCTTAGAGTGACCTTCCAGTACCTGAAAATGGCCTATCAGAAGGCTGAGGAAGAACTGTTCACAAAGGCGTGGAATGGGAGGGCAAGGGGTAATGGTTTTAAATTGGAAAAGGGTAGAAGTAGGCTGCACATTCAGAAGATGTTCTTTAATCTGGGAGTGGTGGATCACTGGAACAAGTTGCCTAGAGAGGTGGTGGAGGCTCCATCCCTGGAGACATTCAAGATCAGGCTTGAAGGGACTCTGGGCAATCTGTCCTGGTTAGAGATGTCCCTGCTTGTTGCAGGGGGCTTAGACTAGGTGGTCTTTAGAGGTCTTTTCCAACTCAATACATTCTATGATTTTCATCAGTAAGTAGCCTTGCTGAAGATAATATTTTCTGAAAATCCTCTAGATTTATGATTAATTTTGATGATTTGATGAAAGGGTAAAAATAAGCAGTATCCCTTGTAGTCAGTGTAGTTGCTGCAGATCCAGAAGGTATAACAAACTCTTGGAGCATGTTTTAGGCAAAAAAAATGTCAGTAGATTCTACTAAGTGTACAAAAGGTGCAAGGACACAGAACAAAACCCAACTGTTTTTAACTAGGTGATTCTGAATTTAGAACTACCATTGTTTTGCCTTTTCAGATCAGCAAAATCTTCACCACAGCAAGGATTTCCTGAAAGTGAAGAACTGAGCAATGTAAAGGAGAATCTCTGTTTTGCGTGAACCAAAAGGTGCATCTCCAGACTTTTCTGTTCACAGATAGCCCTTGGAATGTAAACTGATGCAAACAGGATCACTAGGATTAGAATCTGTTCACAGACTCCTTCTAAAAAAGAACTGCTATTCACAGTTCTCTCTTAAGCACTTAGAGTTGGTTTTTTGGGGGTTTTGAAACTTTGCCATATGTCCCCTTTGCAGGGAGGGAAGATCCCAGAGTCAGTTCTAAGGAGTAAGAGTATTCAAATTTCACATGATTTTATGAAAAAGTTTAGGGGGGACCTTCTGCTATCTCATTGCTTAATGTATCGTTAATGTTTTGTGACAGGGGTATGACTGAGCAGAAACTGGTGTTGTATAGGGGAATGTGAAAAGACACACTCTCAGAAAAACAGAAGAGTTGAAGTCACCTAAGCGGTATTTGGGAGAAAATGGAGGTGATCATTTGAGAAATTGTGCTGGTATGTTGCCTCCTTTCAGAGACACTAGTGAGCAGCAATCTTGCCTGACAGGAAGAGTGTCCAGGAGCACCAATAGAAATAATGTGGTTTTGGCAGTAATTAATTCTGGGAAACAACTGAGGATGGCTAGGGGTATGCTCACATGCATTCGTGTATACACACAGAGCTACTTTGTCCTTGTTAGGAGAGACTTTGTGAGAGATAGCTGATCTTGCAGAATAGAGGAGGCTGTTTTAAACTTAAAGCCATGTGCAGAATTCTATCTTTGCAGTGGACATCATGTTCCTTTGCAGCTCAGCTGGATAAGAATGTTGAAAAAATAAGGTTCATAAATATTGTGCTGGCCTATCCAGATGCAGTCAGCCAGGTCACAGCCTGTCTTCTCACAGGAAAACTAAAAATACAGAAAATCTTCCTGATTTAGGGATAGGGGATGGAACAAAACAGATTGGAAGACTCATGACATGGTGCTTTAATGCCAATCAAAATGTGACTTCCACTGTGTGGAGTGGACCCAATGTGTTCATTCACAGTTTCTGCACCTTTAATTTGCTTGACCAGCCTCATTAGCTTGGCTTCTACTAATGAATCTTTGTCATTAATTGAACAGAGACCTACAGCCATGCAGAGGCAAGCTAAAAACAGACTGGGAGAATCAGAAAGAAACCTGTTTTTTGTTTGGTTGTGGTTGACTAGTGGACTAAAATAGCAAAACCAGAGCTGACCTTCCAGGTGTATGCAGAGAGCATGTGCCAAAGGAAAATGCAGCAGAACGTTCTAGTGACTACAGGAAAGGCTATGCATGGATCTCCTTACAAAACTTAAATAGGTAATAGAGTTATGGAATCCTCGATAAGACGACAATTCAGTAAAGATGGAGTGTGTGTTCAGGAGGAATCTGCAAGGATATCAGAAAAAACTGAATGTCTTTTTTCACTTGGTAAGCAAGAATCCTGCAGAGCTAGAAAACACCTCCTCTTTTATGCAGCTGTCACTGTGTCCCTTTGATTATGCTGCCACTATACCTAGCATACATCATTGGAAATCTCTGTGTATTAGTGGAGTAAGCTATACTGTTTTGTAGGGGGAGAATGGCAGGATGGAAGCCATCACAAATAGGGAAATAATGGCACAGAATGGCTAAATGACTTGTCCAAAGCCATGCAGGAAGCCGGCGGAATGGATCTCTGTTTTCAGACATCTTTGGCATTCAGCCTAATCTTCAGTTTATTAAATGCTGCTGCTTCTCTTTTTAGGAGAGATGATATCAAGAAGGAAACAATAGTGAAGATAAGTGAAATGTGAATTCTGTTAAAATTATTTTTGCCACAGATAATTTGTGGGTATTGTATTTTTCAAAGTCCTAATTCTTTTCAGTCCATTCCAGAAAAAATAATAATGAATAATAATGGATTAATCATGTTATTATGGAATAAAGTGCTTCCCTTATCCACTTAGCAAGGTGCTTGGGCATTTCACAGACAATTGCAAATAAGTGCAGCAGTAGTAATTAAAATAAGCATGCATTATAAAAACAAAGCACAATGCAAATGAATGAAGCCTCAGGATTTAATGGAAAGGTCTAATATAACAAGATTCAATTTTATATTTATTTAGCTATCTAATTCAGTCAGAGGAAAGAGGATCCATAAATAATGGCATACTAATAAGCATGCACAATAGGTTAGGTAGTATCATCCTCAGGTGTTACATCTGCAGACAAATTTTCATTGCAGAGTGTTCTGGTAACATTTTCTGAGAGATCCTAATAGCACTTCAATTCGCAACAGTTCACTGAAACTAGATGTGAGCAAATTACTCCAGACCTTTGACAGGTGGAGACTTTATGTGTTTTTCCATTCGAAATTCTGTTCTCTCAGTTACACTCCCATCTCCTGGATGGGGGCTCCTTGCAGCAAATTCAAGAGTCTTCTCACCGTTTCTTGCACGACCCCATACTCCTTCACCTTCCTCGCCCAGGTCTCACAGGATAACAACTTTCTCCTGGTTAATTTGGTATCCAATGTGCTGCCAGTTTGAGATGCAGGGGGTAGTTCAGGTTCCCAACTATGATTTTAAGATGTTATTATTATAAGCTTAGGAGCTTATGGTAAGGATTTTTGTACTTCTACAAGACATAGATTTCTATTGCCATTCTCACAGGATGAGAACTGCGTACAAGTGTACCTGAAGGCAACAAAGAATATTGCTGTTCAAGGTCAAGTCCTTAGTACTGAAGGAAAGGCAGACTAAATGTTGGCCAAATCACCTTCATTAACAACATTTTCTTCCCTTCTTTCTGTCTCTCTCAATATCATGGCAGTATCTCAAATGAACTCCCAATGGGCAGTGTTTCTTACTGAATCCATTCTCATCCAGTTCTTAGTAACGGAAGCACAACACAAATAATATTTTTTAAAGACACAATTTGAGTAAAAGATTGGAGGGAGTCTCATGTTGACAACTTTCATTCTGATACCTGGGACAAGGCAAGGCATTTTCAGCCCCACCTGGAGGTTAGCAGCTGTTTAGTACAGACTCTGTGAACTGCTTGCAAAGAGCCTACAGACCAGAAGGAATTAGATGAATAATTTCAAAATAGAGGATAGAAGACAATCACAATGTGCTCATGAATAATTCATGGGGGGGGGGGGAAATCTGCATCTCCTGAATTCTTCTTTCACTCAGGCTTCTTTCACTTGAGGCCTCATGCAAGACTGTTCAGATCAACGACAGAAAGATGTTTCACCATCTTGAGTCTAAGTCAAGTCACTGTTTGCACCTGTTAAACAGATGGATAAAATAAAGCTAAGTAAAGTGTGTTGCCCGCAATCACATAGGATGCTACAGAGGCTCTGTAATTAGAAGTGTTGGAGACAATGGCAGCACTTTCTCTGCTTCAAATGAGCACTGAGTAAAGGCAGGAGTCCTTTAGCATCCTCTTTCTCAATCCTGCAGTTAGAAGCTGAGTGGCATGGTCTGCAGTCCTAGCTACATTCTGTAAACTGAAATCTGCAGGAAGATGAAATCTCTTGCTCCTGTTAGAGCTCTTGAATTGTTAATTTCTGATACCGTAAAATCAGGAGCAAAGGGAAAATACCTTGTTCTGTAAATCAAACATAAAGATCTGTGATGTGGTAAGGACAAATGCTTCAGTTCCTTTCAGTCTTGTAGGTGTTGAGTTTATTTCTATTCAGTAGAACACAGCTAAGCTGACATATAAATATTGTAAACCAGCGGCTCATCAGGAAAAAAGGCGCCAATTCTGCACTGTAGCCTTAGCTGAGATGTGTAGTTTTGACACATTTTAAAGTCTTGACTGTATTTGAACTATGCTATTGCAGCTTTGCATTACTCACTGCAAATGAAAAGGAATCAAAGACTCTCTTTAGAATGCACTCCCTTTTAATGTTGCTAAATGTTACATTATCTTCTGACTTTTTCATGAAATTAAGCTTTGACCACTTAATTGATTAATTCTAGAGAGCAAAAGCTACACAGGGACATTTTGTTCAGAAGCACTCAGGTTTTTGTTTGAACTGACAGTTAGTGTTTTGTAAGTACTGCGGTAAAATGAAAACATTGATTATGAGCTGGATTCTCTAAATCTTATCTGACTAGTTCCAATGAATTTTGTGGGGATTTTCAGATGGGATGAGGTTTTTTGTGATTTGATCTTGCATATGAAATACAGGGGAAAGAAAAGAAAGAAAAAGATGGAATGTAATAAGGTTAAGGCAAAATTCATTCTCCAACTAGAAGCTTTCTCTGCAGTAGCAGAGTTCAAGTGCTGCTAAGAAAACAGGAACATGCATGAGCAGTATGTATTTCTGCTAAGGCTACAATGCAGAATTGGTGCGTTTTTTCCAATGAGCAGCTGGTTTACAATATTTATACGGCAGCTTAGCTGTGTTCTACTGAAAACAAAACCCACCAACACTAAAAGGAGCTAAAGCATTTGTCATTACCACATCATGCATCTTTATGTTTGATTTATAGAACAAGGTATTTTCCCCTTCTTTCTGATTTAGTGATAACAGTGTGAATTAACAATTCAAAAGCTCTGCCAGGATCAAAAGATTGCATCTTGTTGCAGAATGCAGTTTAAAGAATCTAAGTAGGACTGCAGACCATGCCACCTGGCTTCTAGCTGCAGGACTGAGAAAGATGCCAGAGGACTCCTCCTGCCTTTACTTAATGCAGAGAAGCACTGCTGTTGACTCCAATTCTTTCTACTTATGGACCCTCCATGGCGTCCTGTTTCACCTTGAAAATGTCGCTTGTTTGGTCTATGCTTTTTACATAATCGGGGTAAACAGATGCTGACTTCTCAGGGAAATTAAGGCCAGGACAAATCAATAACACATCTGGCCTGATGTGCTACATGCCATATAATAGCATGCAGCTACTGACCCTGGGACAGGAGTTTAAAAAAATGTATCTCCACAAACACCTCTGGTACTGCTGTGAAGATTGTTACAGCTACAGCATTTGTCTTATTCCTTGACTGGTATTTTGTCACCGTAGTTAATCTCTGACATCATTGACAAGTTGGAATGTTTTTCTCATTTGAATTTACCCTTTTTACTTTCCAGCCCTGAGTATTTGTGCCATTGTCCTCCAGGATAAAGAGCACTTTAGAACTAAAGCTTTCCTCTCCCTCCGTGAAGGTGACTGATCAGATCACCTGATGATATTTTTAGCAAACTAAACAGACTGAACTCTTTAAATGATGCAGTTGTTTTAAAACTTGTCTTTCAGTTTTTTGCTTTTGAGGTAATCCTTCAGACTTGCTGATACATGGTCCGGTCCAACTAGAGACAGGCCAAATTCTTCATAGAATCCCAGAATCATCAAGGATCGGAAGCAACCTCAAAAGATCATCCAGTCCAATCCCCCTGCCACAGCAGTATCACCCAGACCAGGTCCAAGCGGGTTTCAAATGTCTCCAGAGAAGGAGACTCCACAAATCCCCCGGACAGCCCCCTGCAGTGCCCCATCACCCTCACTGCGAAGAAGTTATAGATTCAGTCAGGGTTGGAAGGGACCACAGGATCATCCAGTTCCAAGCCCCCTGCCATGGGCAGGGACACCCCACCCTAGAGCAGGCTGGCCAGAGCCTCATCCAGCCCAGCCTTAAACACCTCCAGGGATGGGCCCCAACCACCTCCCTGGGCAACCCATTCCAGGCTCTCCCCACTCTCACGGTGAAGAACTTCCTCCTCACATCAGTCTGAATCTCCCCATCTCCAGCTTTGCTCCATTCCAGTCCTGCTGCTACCTGAGATTCTAAAAAGCTCCTCCCCAGCTTTTTTGTAACCTCCTTCAGATACTGGAGGCCACACTAAGGTCACCTCGGAGCCTCTTTTTCTCCAGACTGAACCACCCCAACTCTCTCCATCCGGCTTCATAGGGGGGAGGTTCTCCAGCCTTCTGATCATCCCCATGGCCCTCCTCTGGACATGCTCCAGCACGTCCACATCCTTGTAATCAGGGCTCCAGAACTGGAAGCAGTACTCCAGGTGGGGTCTCACCAGAAGGCACTGCCAATATGTGTTCCCATCTCTAGCTGCTCCTTATGTATGGAGTCTTGCTTCTGTTCAAGTTAAACTTTGCCTTCAGATCTCATCACAGAAAGGACCCCTTGTGCTCAGACATGCTGACTTATGATTAATATTTCTCTGTTTTATTTGGTGTTTGAAAGCATTTCAATGAGCAAATGAAGGGATAAAAAAATACTGTGACCCAAAACCAATAGAACTTGCTCCAGACTCTTCTCTGGGGACACAGCAGAATTGCTTCAGACAGCTACCACCATCCACATTGCTGAAAATGACCCTATAGAGTAGGATGTCTGTCTATGCAGCGTTTTGCAAAGGACATGAAAGACCATTCAGCTTTGTGAGGCCCAGGTGGAAAAAGCAGGAGATAGGTCAGATGGTGGCAGATCACAGGTCTAGTTTTTGAGTTGCATGCATTAGTTTAAGGTTTAACTTAAGTTTAAGGCTTAACTCTAAGGTTAAGCTCTGGGTACAAGCTACTTTTGCTCGACTGATGGGATGTTGGCAGTGGTTGAAGCCAATCTAGTGACAAGGCAGGGAGCTGAAATCCTACAACGTTTAACTTGGCTAATGAGAAACTCCCCACTGGTTTGCTGGTAACCTTATTTGTCCATCTTCCAGTCAAATGCAGCTTAGCAGAGCTTTTCAAATAGTGAGCATGACTATCTTCTCAAACAGTACTACCCTCAATTTTAAAAGGAGGAAAAAGAAAAACATTCCCAAAAGCTCACAGTATCACCTCTTTCTTTTCTCTGTCCTGTACAGAGATGACAGTTCAGTTACTCCTTCCCTCTGCAACGTTCTCTGCAGCACCTACCTTAGGAAGGTGGAGTAAGAAATGGCAGAGAATAAGTGGTCTTGTCCCTGGAGGGAGGGAGGAAGTGAGAGAGGGAAGGATAGCTTAGGAACCAGAAGCAGTTATAGTGGCTGCATGTTGGGGAGAGAGAACTGTTGTGTAATTGATATGGAGACCAGTGAGAATGGCCAGTGGGCAGGGGGCTGAGGATTCATGGGCAAATAGTTGATGAGGTGGGCAAAACCAGTTGAGGCAGGGGAAAGAATTATGTTTACTCTGCAGGTAAGTGTGATGTGGAAATTGTGAAAAAGAAATGAACATACAGAAGGAGGCAGAAAGTTTTGAGAGCAAGAGGCATCCAAAGTGCTTATCAGCTGAAAAAGATAGCTGAATAAAGACATGCCAAGTATGGTCAAAAGGAAGACTCCAAAGTTGGAAGTGAGGTTGAAGTGCACTGTGTAAGACTGTAAGAGCATATCAATAGCAGAAAACAGGTGCCTAGAAAGGAGAATTACAGTAGAAGCAGCACAAAGTGATCATTTTTCAAAATATGCTTCTAGCCAGGTTCCTGAGCCCAGGGTAATACCCTTGCATTAAAAAAAAAACAACTCCGAAGTTTTCTTTTTTATGGGTTTGTTTGGGTTCTCTTTGAACCTGTCTGAATTTTTAGCATTCACAGGGAGCAGCATCAAGAGCTTTGCTCCAGCTGGGCTTACTTAACACTCTTTCTGTGTACTGCTGAGGAACAAGGACAGCATCACATACCTGAACAAAGGATCAAGGCCACATTAATAGGGTCCTCTCTCCAAAGGTGTCACTGCACAAGAGCACATAGGTACCTAGTCAAAAGACAGCAGGAGTCTTTCCATTGACTCTGTCTTGGTTTCAGGTATGGATTCTAAAGAAGCCATTTGCTTATGTCTGAAATTACACTTTGTTTGAAATCTTTCTATCTGTTCAGGGAGGCTGAACAGGAGGCTGTTTCACAGACATCTGAACTGCTGCCGGATGGATGTGGTAGAGAGATGATTTTGGAAGAATTCTCATTGTTTTTTTAATTTCTTATGTGCTGTCTTTTTTTACAGAAATCAGCACAAAAAGGCAAAGCACAACCAACTGTGACAGAACGTATAAAACAGCATGAGCTGCCTACAGATAAATGAAAACAGTCCAAAATAAAAGACCAATGAGAATCACCACCCAAAAGCACATTAGTAATAATAAACATGTCAGATAAACAATTCACAAACATTTATTAAGATCACACACAGATTATTAATAGAGATATATCCTAAATTCAGATGTCTTATAGTACTAATAGATATGAATTAGCAATTAAACCTGGCACTCTCACAGAGGTCATAATTTCACTCTTTATAAGAAAGCAGATTACAAAGGAGAGAGCAAACAAACATTCTTTTTTTCCTTCTACTAGTATGACATCGTTTAGAGAGGTCAGGCTGCATTAGTGCTGCTACAGATGATAGAAACATGACGATGATAAATAAAAAATGGAGGCAGAGTTGAGAGAGAGGCTTCTCCTGGTAACTGCAGTTCTGATCCCCATCCTGTAAGCTGCTCCAGGCAAGCAGGTGCATGAGGTTTGAAATCAATGGGTTTAAACCAAGCACAAAAATCTGTCTAGCCAGATCATCAGCCTCCAGGTACCATTCACCTCCTTTGGCCAGTATTTCAGATACAGATTTGGTAATACAGAAGGAGTTCTGAGATAATGAAAAAAGTGTTGATGCTTCGATTCTGATAGCTGCAGAATGAAGCCAGCTAGTTAAAAAAGTGAACTAAGTCAATTTTCAGGACGAGGTAAATACAACTAATTTTTTCCTAATGCAAACCTGGCACTGAAGGTGATGGATTTACAATCCTGAGCTTCTGCAAATGGAGAGGTTGAGGTTGTAGCAGCAGTGAGAATTCTTCTATAACACAGATTTCAGAACATAAACAGTATTATATCAAACTGAAAAAAAACAGCTTATAAAATATTGAATGTGGCTGAAACAATATTGGTTTGGGCATTATTGTTTTGTATTTCCTTCCCTTGTATGAAGGTAATTGTACCTACTCAAGGCCAAGCTCCAAACACCTATATTCAAAGAAGGAAAGGAGGAACTCATAGAACCACAGAATTATTGAGGCTGGAGACCTCTGAGCTCATCCAGCTAGACCATGACTTAACATCACCTCATCAGCTAGACCGGGGCACTAAGTGCCATGTCCCCTCTTTTCTTAAACACCTCCAGGGATGGGGACTCCACCCTAGGCAGTCCATTCCAGTGTCTGATCACCCTTTCCATGAGGAAAGGCTTCCTAACATCCAACCTAAATCTCCCCTGATGCAGTTTCATGCCCTGCCCTCTTGTCCTGTCACTAATTGCCTGGGAGAAGAGCCTGACATGCACATGTCTACAACTTCCTTTCAGGTATTTAAAAAGCATGATAAGGTCCCCCCATGAGTCTGCTCTTCTCCAAGCTAAACAACCCCAGCTCCCTCAGCCTCTCTTCAGAAGACTTTACCTCTGGTCCCTTCCCCAGCCTCATTGCTCTCCTCTGGACTTGCTGCAGTACCTCAATCTCTTTCTTGAAACAAGGAGCCCAGAACTGCCCCCAGGACTTGAGGGGAGACACCACCAGTGCCCAGTACAGGGGGAGAATTACATCCCTAGTCCTGCTGACCACACTATTCCTGATACAAGCCAGGATGTGACAGGCTGTCCTGACTGAGTCTTCAAAGAGGAGGAAGAGTACACACTAACTCATCACTGGTATTGCTGGTTCAGATAAAATCAGGGAGTTACTGTTATGGGACCTCAATAAGAGATTTTCTGGAAACTGCTGGAATTTTTACCCAATGTGCTAATTAACTCTCTTCACCCTTGCTGGCGCTTCCAATGGTGACACGTAACCCTGATTGATTGTTCAGTGGCTCTTGAAAAATTAAACATTCCCTCTTATAGGTAAGAGTTGAACTACATAGAGACAAAGGCAAAGACATGCTTTCAGAAATTGAAACTCCTGGTTCAATTTAGTGGCTTCCAAGATTTTGCCTTGTGTGGTGGTTGCATTGCTTTCCTAGTAGGTCTGAGGTGGCACAAATGTGAAGTACTTTGCAGTGATAGAGACAAGATGGAGCATTATGCCAGTTTCCATGACTATAGGCAATAAAGCACAAAAAAAAATCAGCTCCAGTCAGCACCATGAGAGGCAGGTGTTGCCCCTACTTTGCACTGCAGCGTGTCATGACTGCCAGGCCAGTCAGAATTTTCAGGAATATTCTTGTGTATGTGTCCTGGGTTAGGGAAAACAGGCTTTGATATCTCATTTCCTTTCTTTTTGTTCCCAAAATAATACCTATTCCCAGAGCTGAGAATGAAGGTTTCTATAGAGAGTTTGTGACTGGTTTAGAGGGTGGTGCTGGGGTGTTCCCGTCTACTCTGAACCTCAATAAAAGACTCTGCTCAGAGGTGAGCAGGCCACTTTCTCTTCTCCTGGAGCTGTGGTGCAGTTCATCCACTCCAGGGCCCCAGCCCTACAGTGGTGATCAGCCCGCTGGCCTGGTCCCTGTACTGGGGCTGGAATGCCACAAGTACAACTCCACTGCCTGCCCAGAGCTGGGTATGATGGTGGGGGCCAGAGTGTAGTGGCAGGATGCCCTTTTCTGCTGTCTGCCTCAGGAACGTGTGGCTTCGTGCCATGCTAGGGTGGACAGCTCTATGTCATGCTGCACCAGTAGAAAGCCCTTCCCCCACCCACACTGCAAAGTGGGTGGGCTCAGTGAGAAAACCACCAGTGCTGATTCCTTCCCATGTTGAGCTGAAGAGAATTACACCGATCATCGCAAGCCTGAAGATGCTGAACTGATGAGCTAACCATTAAGGAGAAAAGTCCCAAAACCCTAAAGGAGGGAGGAGGTCCCTGCTGGTTTGATGCCACATCTGCCATAGGAACCATCTGGATTCACAGAACAGCAGGAAAAGAAGTAGTTGTCACAGCTTGTCACAGAGAAAAAGACTAAGACTTCTTGAGTAAGCAGGAGAACAGATCCTTGAAAGGGTGTTTGCTGTTTCAGCTTGGCAGAACTGTCCATACAAAAAGCTGAAAAGACTTCTGACTCTTAAACCTTTGGCAGAATGTCAGGAAATTGGGGTTTGTTGCTGCTGCTGCTGTGTGTGTCCCCCTCCCCCTAGGGGATCCTGCCTGAAGCCAGAGACCACTACAGAATGCTGTATCTATTTTTGCTCAGAATGTGTGTAATGGCATTGCGATGGAGTTTCTGGTTTTTGTTTGTGCCACCTGTTTGGGCTTTTTCTCCTTTCTGTTCTTAAATAGAGATTTGATAAAGCCTTTTGTTTCCCCAAGCTGTTTTCTCTTCTCTGACAGATTCTGTTCAAGATCCCTTGAGGCTTGGATGCCTTTCTTTTTGCTTTTAACCCAGGACAACGTGGTTTGTACTTTCCTTTGCTTTCTGATGAGTCCTGCTTAGTGATTTTGAGACACCCCAAAACAAATCCATTTATATATTTAGATCCTTTCATACATTATTTTCCACCCACAGCAGTTGGTTTTTTTTTTGAAGTCCTGAGATCTTTTCTTGCTCTTAATTTGACTTACCTGTCCTAGCCATCTCTGTGTGTAGCCTACTTCTTTGCGTGGTGGAAAGATCATGCCTGCAAGTCCCCTGCACCATACATAGACGCATCCACAAATGCCCCATGTAAAGGCAGGAGTATCCCAAGGCTTTGTAGGCAGGGGACACCTGTGCTGTCTTACCATTCAGAGCAGAATGCAGCTTGTCTTTAGAAATACAGCTCAGAACCTCTGACTGGCAAAAAAAATACATGGAAAAAATAGATAGAGAGGCCCTCTGGAACAAACTGGCAGAATTTATGGGCTCAACCCTGATTCTCTGCATTCACCGAGAAATTCAAGGACATGTTTGTGATCCATATAGGTTTGAGAACAGATATGCTGTTTATTGAAGCTCAGACTGAGAGGATCTGTCTTACTTCCTGATACAAATTTTCAGTTCCTGGATGATGCTAGTGGATGTGCTCACCTACTACTGAAGGCCATGTTGAAATGGAAGAAGTGAATTGTTTGCCATGAATTATTGGCCAAAATACACATTCAGTCATGCAAAAGTCCTCATGAATTTGAAACTCACTGAATTTTTGTTATTTAAAACAATGAGGATAACATTATAGGAAAGACAAAACACTTGTTTTCAGAGTATAATTAAACAATGTTTGGATGTCCTAGATGAAGTTATAAGATGGCGAATCCTACACCATCACTCAGCTACTATCCTTCTGCTAAGCAGCTCCTGGTCAGGATGCTTACATGGACCATTAGGCTCAAACCCTTCCTATTCTTCAGTCACATGAAATTCCCCAGACTTCTGAGTTTTGAGGGTGTTTGCCTTTTTGTTAACTCTTTGTCTTTTCTGAAGAACAGGGAAAACTAAAATCTGGAGTAGTTACTTATTGATGCGTAATAACTGCTTTTTTTTAAAGACTGAGCTATGCAGTTTAGCTAGCACACAGAGGTACTATTAGAATTATTTATTAAGTAAATTCCCTGATTTGATTACGAAACAAAGACACTGTTACAATAGATGCTGTGTTGCAGACAGTATTATTTTTATTTTTGCCTGTTCACATCTGTAAAATGGAGGAGGGAATTAGAGGCTTGAGTGGAAGATATATATCCTACTGCTTAGTAAATGAAAAGAAAGATTATATCGGTAGCTCTTAGAAATACAAATAGCTAGAGACTTGATTTTATAAGACAGATGCAAAATAAATTCATGTTTCTAGAAAAGAACCTTGTGAAATTACCATGGCACCTTAGCTATTACAAGGCAGTTAATATAGCATAATTTTAAGGACCCCCAGGAAATTTGGCCTACAGCACAAAAGAATTATAATAGCCTGCTATGGTAAGCTTTGAAATGAAATCGCTTCATGTGAATACTTAGCAGCAACAGAGAGCATTCGAAAGATTGGAATGCAGGAGTAGTAACATCACTGGGAATGTTTAACGTGTATTTCTCTGCTCATTCAGAAAGAAGAAATTTCAAGCAAGAATTTCAAAATTTCACTGATTTCCAGCTGAACAGAAAGTGGAAAAACACCTCTGAAGGTGATGCCTACGCTCTTCCATGAATCTTCTCCTTTGCAGAAAAGCATATACCTGGAAAAAATGGCAGAACTGAAGTTTCTCCTGACCAAACAAACAACAAATCATTTATCCTAGAACTGTGGAGGTTTTGCTACTCCCCAAATACATACTGAAAACAGTGTTTTGGGCAAGACTTCAGAAAAAAAGCAGACTTTAATTTTTTGGTTCAACAACTGAATCAAATAATCAATTATTCACACAATGCAGCCATTTGAACACCCACTTAAATCCTAAAATAGGAGCTTGTCATTGACAGCCAGAGTTCGGATGAACTTCTCACAGGGCTGAGTCTCATTCCCAGGGAATATTGATTTTGATTACTTAGTTTTTATATTTGGAAAGATGAAAAATAATTTCTAACTTGAAACTAACTCTGCAAGAGCAAACTTTTATTAAGGGAATGTTCTCAGTGCAGAATTTTCTTTACCATGTTTTATTTCATTTCCTGAAACACATTTCCAGGAGGCAATGTCAAAAATATAATTAAACAGTGCAGGACCGAATCCTAATTGATGGTGACAATAATTAAAATGAATTATTTCATGAAAGCTTCTTAGGCTTTTTTTTTTCCCCTCTGCTTTCACCCCTCATTATTCTGTTGGGAAACAGACTGTCCTAAAATGTACTGAGTGTCCTGCTGTCACTATTTAGACAAGCATTTGTCACTAGGTTCTTAATTCACACTTAATATTTTCAGTAGGCATTTAATAGAACATCTTTCTCCCCGGTTATATTTAACTCTAATATTTAATGTAGGGTCTTGCATCTCTTTTCATGCTTCTTTTTTTATTAGCTTTACAGATATATTCAGAAATCTCCTAATTTGCATTCAGCAACAACTTATGTCTAGAAGCATTAAAATGTACATTGAAAATCATTGAAGCTAATGCAGGAAACTGATAAAATACAATTGAAATTCCTGGTTTGAATAAACGTGATTTGAAAGTTATGGATTTTTTAAAGAGCTTTTTTTTTAAAAAAAAAGAAGCAATGTTATGGAAATTCCTTTTATTTTTTTCTCTCTTTTTCTCCCTTTAGGTATTAGAAGTCTAGAATATTTAAAAAAATGGCATGTCCACAGCTAGGTAAGGAGTGCAGTGTATTTTCATCAGAATGTTGACATTTACTTGAGCGTTTTAGAATAGCAAAAATACAAGTGAAACTAATTTTTTTTCCCAAGACATGGTCTAATATTTAGCATCCATACTGTTCTAAAGGAACTTGATGGTTGTACTCAGAATCAAAGGAAGAATTATGTTCAGAATATAAGTGATTGGAAGGGACCTCAAAAGATGATCCAGTCCAAATCCCCCTGCCACAGCAGGATCCCCTAGATCCTGTCTCACAGGAACATGTCCAGGGGGGTTTTAAACATCTCCAGAGAAGTTGACCCCACTACTTCCCTGGGCAGCCCATTCCAGTGCTGTCACCCTCACTGGGAAGAAGTTTCTTCTCACCTTTATGTGGAACCTCCTATGTTCCAGTTGACACCCGTTGCCCTTTGTTCTACCATTGGATGACACGGAGCAGAGGCTCCTTCCTGACACCTGGCCTTTCCAATTGAACAACTTTAATGAGGTCACTCTTCTGTCTCCTATTTTTACAAGCTAAAGAGACCCAGCTCTCTCAGCTTTTCCTCGTCAGGGAGATGCTCCACACCCTTCAACCTCTCTCAATCTACTAACCACCCACCTTCTAATCCACCCCACGATGCCATTGGCATTCTTGGTCACAAGGGTACATTGCTGGCTCCTGGTCATCCTGCTGTCCACCACAACCCCCAGGTCCCTTTCTTGTAGACTGCTCTCCAGCAGGTCAGTCCCCAATCAATACTGGTCCCTGGGGTTGTTCTTGCCCAGATGCCAGACTACACTGCCCTTGTAGGATTTCATTTAGTTCCTCCCTGCTCAACTCTCTAACCTGTCTAGGTCCTGTGGAATGGCAGTACAGCCCTCTGGTGTGTCAGCCAGTCCTCTCAGCTTTGTGTCACCAGCAAACTTGCTGACAGTGCACTCTAATCCCTCATCTAAGTTGTTAATGAATGTATTGAATAGTACTAGTCCCAGTATTGACCCTTGAGGAACATCACGTATCTGGCTTCCAACTATATTCTGTCCCATAATTACATTCTGTAATTATGTTCATTATGGGACTGCATGGCAAATAGCTAGGTGTCTGAGAGTGTTGAGGATTCTGTGAGTAACATATGTTTTGACTTTAAAATGTAACTAGTAATTTGTGTCTGTTAGGAGCATGGTTAAGTGGATGCCTTAGCACACTTGTTGCTTTTCTATTACAGACATGGCTGTTCTTAATATTTCTCCATTTTCTTTTTTTAAGGCCTGGTATGGGATGTTTGATCGCTTTCCAGGTAGCCTGCTGGGAGTACTGTGTTCAGTTATGCAAGAAGCATGAATTTGATCCCTAACTCTTATTACCATGCTCTTAGGAATACACAGTTACAAAAATAAAAGCATTAGCCTGCAGCCATACTGCGGTGTGCTGAGCTCTTGTTAGATCTCACGTCTTCAGTGAGGTCAGCCCTGCTCAGGACTCAGACTCGAGGGTGCTGTGAGCATGTGGAAAAGAGTCAGAGAATAAAAGAATGTGCATGAAACACTGTCCTCATCTGTGCTTTGCTCCAGGGAGTTTCTACTTGCTTGTTGTCTCTTTTGTTAGCTTTTCCTCATGTGTACCATGTTGATTTCATAAACATGCTGCTTTTATTTTTTTGAAGTCAACAAAGGCAATTATTGTGACTATGCAAAACTGTGCAGATGCACAGAATGGCATTTTGGAATTTGCAGATAAGGGTCTTCACAGCCACACTTAGGATGGAGATCTTTGCTAGCCAGCCTTCCCTTAATACACCAGCTCAAGGTGTATCAGTATGAGATGCAAGTTGCAGCTGAAAAAAAAGAAGAACCATTTTAACTATGACAGTTATGGGTCATTTGTTACTCATGTGTGCACTGAATACATTGTGTTACTATCATTAACCATAGGGGTTTTTCCAGCACTGAGAACCAGCCACAGACTGAGCCCTGTGTGAAACACCGCAGCACATTGTGCCCTGGAGAACTTACAGTCTGATGGACAGTGCAGGCACAGGATGTCAGAAGGGCTCTGGCACTCATGAAGAGTAAGTAATGTGAGGCTGGCAAGTAAAGTTTACAGCTGTGAGTGCAGGGCAGAGTATGATGCTTGAGTGATATGACGTGTAGAACTGGAAGGGGTTGAGGAGGGTACTTTGGCAAGAGCAGCAGAGAAGACAAAAGAGGACACATACAGTGTCTCTGACAACTTCAGGCTCTAGTTTGTTCCACTCCACAGCATCTTACCCCAAAAGCCCATCATTAGAGGAAGACCATATATAGGGGATTGATGTGTGTGAGAAAGAAAGCTTGTACAGGAGTTGCTCACTTTATCCCCTGCAACAAGACTACCTCAGAGGTAATACAGATATTAATGTTATACTTACAGCATCTATTCCTCCAGTAGAAAAAGCTGAAAAAAAAGCATAATGTCTTCCAAATGACAGAACACTGTTTAGTTTCAACATCCTAGGAGCACACACTAATTATTAGCATACACTTGGAGGAGGTGCGAAGAGTCACCAAACACAGAACAAGGGACATGTTCCAGGAGCACCCTGCCTGTTTTTCTAAGACACTGGTACAAGCAAAACATTAGAGCAAGATCCGAAGCACAAATCTGAGGTCCAAACACACGTAAATGTTAGGTGAGCCCTATGTCCAAGTGCAATAGCAAAACATTCCTCAGTTCTTGCAAAACAAGAGGGGTGTCTGGCGTAAGATCTGATCTATTTTCTGGCCATCTCCTGACCTTGTGCAAATGCGACTCTGTCAAACATTATTCAACACACTACAAGAAATTTCCAGCATCTTCAAAGCCCACGACCACAGCAGCACTTTGTATTCCCCTCATCTTTGCTTTTTACATTTTCACTTTAGGTTCTGAGTTTCATGTTATTAAATTTTGGTGTAAAACATTATAATAAGTAATAAGCATCAACATTTTCCATCCTAAAGATTTCTAAGAGGGAAAAATGTTATTGTTTCCATTTTTCTTGTGAGGACAATGAGGCACTGATTACTTGCCCAAGGTGACTTTGCTCAGTAAAAGATACTGCAGCAAGAGCAAATTAATTTAATGTTTTGAAGGCTGGGTTTGTTGGTTTGCCTTTTTAATTTGACTGGAGAAAAAGCACTCCCGTGGGGAAATGCAATTTCACAAAAGTGAAAATGAGTTCAAATACAATGAGAATCTAAAAGGGTTGGGTCTTGCACAGGAATTGGTGGCTATGACAAATCAACAGATGAGTAATCAGTTCGTGCAGGTAATTGCAATGGGTCCAGACTACAGAAGAAAATGTCTTTTAGTAAGAGTTCTGGAAATGGTAGAAGCACTAGAATGTTGTGGTGATAGAAATGCTTACGGGCAGAATAAGCACCCTAGACAGTCAGTCAGAGAGTGGCATGCAAAAGCACAGAAACCTGACTGCCCTGAGCTGCTCTGATCAGCCAGTTGCTCACAGTGAGGATTCTACCAGCAGCTGACAGCAAAGCAAAGCATGTAAAGCCACTATGCAGCCAGTGAGAAGGCTGGTGGAAACATCTGACTTCATATATTCAGTGAGCCAAGGGAAAAAAAGCAGGTTTTGACCGAGAGCAGTGGGGCTAGGTCATTATCTTGCCACTGCAGAACAAAGTGAAAGTAGCTATACCACTGTGCAAAAACAGGATCCTTCTGCAACCCTCCTCCAACCCCCAACTAGTGTTTCCCATTGCTATCAGCTTGAGCAGTAGTCCTGGGAAAGCCAGAAGGCATTTTCCAAGCCAGCAGTTATCATGTTTGCTGGCTGCAAAGCCTCTGCCACACTGTCATGCATCACTCGGCACACCACAAGGTGCTGATTTTTGCACCCTACGAAAAATCATGTCTTCCTGACTGCATGGGAAGAGGAACCTCCATCTAAATCTTCCCGTGCCTGGGCAATGGTGGGAAGTAGTGCTCCTTTTGTTAAGGGAGAAAAGTACTGACTGTGATTTAGTTTGTGTTGACTGAAACTTTATGATGCAAATCAGCAGCAGGGTGAGCTTAGCTTCCACAGATGCCAGTCAGTTCCCCAAAAGCAGTCCTACCTAAATAAGAGGGTCCTGTCCTCAGGACCACTGAGAATGAGGCAATGAAAGAATATAACATGCAGCCAGTGAACAATGCTCTGGAAGAGAGAAGCAATTGTGTCCATCACTCTGCTTGCTGGGAATGACGATGTTCACTCTCCATCAGCCAGCCTTGTGGGCTGATGCACAGCTGGCTGGAGACTGGTTCCTTTGCAGTTGAATCAATCATCGTGGAAGCAGCTGCTCTCCTGATTTGCCTCCAGACTCTTACTTGTGCCCACTTAGACAGATCTGGGCTGCACGAGTTAATATACAACAAGGTTACACGGGAGTTCACTATGATTTACAGCTGCTCACCTGCTAACAGTGCCTTCCAGGTGCTTTCTCCAGTTCACTGCTACCCTGCTGTGGTTTCTCACATGGAGCCTGCTGTGTCCCTCCAGCAGTGTCACCTTTCTGCCCACTTGGCCTAAGTTTCACTGCCTTCTCTTTGTCTAAGATAACCCTCTTTTTGCCTTGGACAGATGGACTTTGCAAACCTGCTGATTCTTCTTCCTTGGGAGGCTAGAAAGAGGATATGGAAAGGACTGCATCAGTCTGCCACCACCTCTTGCTTTCATAAATACACTGAACTGGATTTTTATTCAAGGAGCAGAAAGCATTTGGAGGACTTTCTATCAGCAGTATACAAATAAAAATGGATCACAATAGATTGGATTGCTGCTGCTTACACTGCTTCCCTGTTTTGTTTTTGACAGGTCCTGACATCCACACACATGCTCCTTACTCAGACTCTGCTAGAACTGCTTTTATTTTGTGCCTGTCTTGACTTTTTGGCAGGATTTTCCATTCCTTGTAACCTTCTCCCGCTGAAGAGGGTTTAGGTGGCTCTTACCCTCATCCTTAGCTCTTAGGCCTTGTGCTCTCCATACTGACACAGTCACAGTTTGAACAGACCTACCTACCTTTTTTTCATCACGTGCTTTGTTTTTAGTGCTTCGTATCCATCACAAATGTTCCCTGTGTGGATTCAAACACTGGCATTTGCTATTCAAACAGCATTAAGTTGTAAATTCTTACCTTGTTTATTCTGCAGGAGACTGGGGCCAGGGCCGGACACGGATACGTGCACACACACATGCATACATGACTTTAGATTTTCTATAACTACCTGGAGGGAGATTGTAGACAGGTAGGGTTGGGCTCTTCTCTCAGGCAACTAGTGACAGGATGAGATGGCAGGGCCTGAAGCTGCACCAGGGGAGGGTTAGTTTGGATGCTAGGAAGTCATTCCTCATGGAAAGGGTGGTTAGACACTGAAATGGACTGCCCAGGGAAGCAGTGGAGTCACCATCCCTGGGGTGTTTAACGATAGACTGGATGTGGCATTTAGTGCCCTAGTCTAGCTGATGTGGTGATGTTACGTCATAGGCTGGGCTGGATGAGCTCAGATGTCTTTTTCAGCCTCAATAATTGTGTGATTTTGTAAGTCTTGAGAAATTCTTGTCCATTTTCAAGCGAATGAACATACAAACACCTCTATCCTGCATAGCACATAAGCCTTTAAAATGTGGCTTTGATATTTACAGATTCACTCTTGAAGTTCACTTCTTATGAGTTTTGGTGCTGGAAGAACTTGGTTGCTTGAATGTCTGTACAAAGGGTAGTACAAAAGCAACACAAGGATAAAGTAGGAGAATGTGCTTTTAAAAAAACAAAATCACTCTCTTGTAAGGTCAGTTTTTAAATTTCTGAATTCTAAACATGAGCATAGGAGAGAAAACAAGCAAGTGCATGAGTCAGAGATTCCTGCTTTTGCTTGCTGTGCTCTGGACCAAATATGTGGAAACAGAAAAGCAGCCGGGTGCAGAATGTGTCAACAAAAAACATCTGTGGGATTTTCTCTCAGATCCTGACTGCAGCACACAGGCAGGGACTGAGCTGTGCCAACATTCCCTTCTCTTTGTGATGGGGTGTTGCTCACAGGACCGCAGTGCTCCGGTGAACAACCATCTGTGGAGCTGTGCTGGAGGCTCATCACCTCCCTCTCAGGGCACCTAGCCATGCTCTGAGTGACCTCAACTGGCTCCCTTTGCTGCCTGTGCTCCTGTTGCCCACTGCTATCCCAAAAACTAGATTCTCATTGTGGTACAAGAAAGCTGGGGAGAGAATTATCATGAAAGTTTTAGTGATAGGGCATGGAATAATGGCTTCAAACTGAAAAAGGGAAGATTTAGATCAGATCTTAGGGAGAAATTCCTTAAAGTGAGGATGGTCAGACACTGGAACAGGTCCAGGCAAGTTATGGATGCCCAATCACTGAATGTGTTCAAGGTCAGGTTAGATGTGGCTCTGAACAACTTGGTCTAACCAACCATGGCAGGGTGGTTAGAACTTCATGTTCTTTAAGGTCCCTTCCAACCTAAACCATTCTGTGATTCTATGATGCTTTCACCCAGTGTGCTAACAACCAGTTCACACCCAGAGCCAAGGCAGGCAATTTTGACTTGTGTGATTTTTAGTAGGATAGTGAGGGGATAATGAGGGCAGTTCAACTAGGAGACACACAGAGCTTGAGTTATCTTGTTTAGGTTGCCAGCCTCTTGATTAACATTTTCTTATAACTTTAAATGCCAGGCTGTGACTTTTGGTACATGATTTACTGATGACCTGGCAGTGCTAGGTCAAAGCTTCCACTTGATGAAAGGTCTTTTCCAACCAAAGAGATTCTGCGATGTCATGTGTGGTAAATAAGGATAGAAATTTTGCTTTCGCCTGTCTTTTTCTAGAATTAAAATAAATATTGTAAGGAGTTAAATAACCTCCTTTGTTACAAGTTGATGGAAAGAGGGAGTGTTATTGCTCTAGCTAAAGCATTATCTGATGTAAAGAAATGTAACAGGAGGGATGACACCACATGGACAGGATCAAAAGGTTGTCAATTTCAAGCAGGAGACCCCATTACATAAATAAGATAAAATCTGAAGTGTGTGTGTGGGTGAAAAACACTATAAAGCTTTGGAAGGGCCTGCTCTGTTGTGCACACGCACACACACCCCCGTATGTACCCAGTGCTGCAAGTCCTTTTGTCTGCTGAATTTGTCCCCAGTACAATCTTTAACATTTACCTGGGCTTGTTTCTCACAGCCTGGCTGGTAGGAGGGCAAGCATCCTCTCTTCTGTTCAGGGAGGATTAAGTGTCTGGCAACCGTCCAGTTCAACCAGGAACCCCTCGAGTTAATGCAACTCTAACTGGTTAGTTGAGGTTAAGGAACTGGCCTCCAACACCACCACCTCGGGCCGGGGCCGACGTAGCCAGCGCCAGCCCAGCACCGCGGGCGGGCGGCCCCAACCCCGCAACCAAGCCTGCCCGCTCCAGTGCCCGCGAGCGCAGCCTCGCCCCTCCACCCGGCAGGGCTCGGCCCAGGATTTGCCACGAGAAGCCGGGGTCGCCCTGACCGGGCGGAAGTGACGGCCAAGCGAGGACGAAAGCGGTTCCGGGGCTCCGCTTCCTGCTGGGCGGCGGGGCGGGGCTGTCTCGCGGCAGGTAAGGGGGGTGCGGAGGGGTAGCGCGCGCGCGTGCGGGGCTCGGTACGGCCACGGGGGGCGGGGCCCTTCCCCCTCCCCCCTCCCCCTCACCTTCCGTCTACTGTTCCGGGTCTGGAGCCTGAGCCTGTCCCGCGGTGACACCCGGGGTCGGAGGTCTCCGGGCAGGGCCACCGTGGGTGAGGAGTAGGTCTTGTTGGGCCTGTGGCGGCTCCTCCCGAGGGCCCTAAACGGGGCCCTGCGAGAGGCAGCCGGGCTCTGCGACCCGTCAGCAGCCGCGGAGCGGTTCGTATGTTCTTCGGGAACCCGGGTGACTTGTAGGAGGAAGAGCTCCGTTGTGGAGACTTTTTGTGTGGAAACACTCAAAACCCGCCTGGACGTGTTCCCGTGTGATCTGCTCTAGAGGATCCTGCTCTGGCAGGGGGTTGGGTTAGATCATCTTCAGTCGGTGATTCTGAAGAATCTTCTCCAGTCGGTGATTCTGAAGGGTGACAGGGGATGCCTTGGGATAGCAGGCTTCGAAGGTCTTCTGTTACGCCTATCGCGCCTCTTATGTAGGGTTTTAGTGAAATAGATCGGAAAACTTTACAGGATGGAGCATGAAAATCTCAATTTGGCGATAGCGTGTGGGACACTTGGACTCAACACAGTGCTTCAGGAACTGGGGGGGTGATGTCTTTTCTCCATGTACTTTAGGTATCTGTAGGCATAGACAGATGATGCAGCCTGCGGATAGTCATGAAAATGAGAAATAGGCCTCCCAAGATACAAAGTTGGAGGACTCTGGGTTGTGGGTTGTGAACTTCCTCGGAAAGTGAGCTGATTGCTTGCAGTAGTGCTATGGGGAGGTTGTAGTGTTCTAGCCACTGATCAGTTGCTACCAACTACGTCAATTTGGTTTAAATCTTAGTAAAGAAACCATTTATGATTCTGTGAACGCCATATTCAAGGAACACCATAGATTATAAAAAAGCGTAATGTCTAGTCTAACCAGCTCCCTGGCTTGTATCAGGAATAGTGTGGCTAGCAGGACTGGGGACATGGTTCTCCCCCTCTGCTTGGTGCTGGTAGGGAGGGCCTCACCTTGAATGCTGTGTACAGTTCTGGGCCAGTCATTTCAGGAAGACACTGGGGTGCTGGGAGTGGGCCCAGGGGAGAGTGAGAGGACTGAAGGAAAGATCTTGCTGGGAGCACTGGGGTTGTTTATCCTGGAGAGGAGGAGACTCAGGGGGATCTTGTCACTTTCTGTAACTGCCTGAGGGAATGTTGTGGTTCAGTGAGGGTTAGGCTCTGCTTCCAGGCAACTAGTGATAGGACAAGAAGGCAGGGTCTCGAGCTGTGCTTGGGGAAGTTTAGGTTGGATGTTAGGAACCATTTCATCATGGAAAGGGTAAGCAGACACTGGAATGAACTGCCTGGGGAAGTAGTGGAGTCCTCATCCTCAGAGGCGTTTAAGAAAAGACTGGACATGGCCCATAGTGCCCTGGTCTAGCTGATGTGGTGATGTTAGGTAATAGGCTGGGCTTAATGATCTCAAGAGGTCTTTTTTCTGTGGTTCTTTGATCAGTGCATCAACATAGTTTGCTATGTTGCAGTGGAGCACTGGCTAATCAGTTTTAACATGGATTGTCTTTAAGTTGCACAAGGTCAATTTTCATTCCCAATCTGGCACCTGTGATGTTACAATAAACTGTCAAATAGAACCATGTCAGTGTTTGTGAAAGCAACCAAAAGCATTCATTTAATTTTTTTTTTCAAAGTTCAAAATAAGGAAAGCATAACCAACATCAAAAACAACACAGGGCCTGTAGACATAGCTGTACACATGAAGAGCGTCTGCTGATGGACTTAGTGAGCATTGTGAATCCTCATCTGGCAGCAGTGATAACTGTTAGTATTAGTTACTGCCAGAAGACCTGTTCTGGTGATGTTTTCACCTGTCTTTTCTTTTTCTAAAGTGATTTATAAATTGTGTGGCTCAAATGTTGAGTCAACGCCTGTATTTTCCCAATATAACCTTTTAATCCCTGTGGAGAACAGACTAATTCTTTATGCTGCTTGCTTCTACAGTGCAGCTTCCAGTAAGGAGTGTAGGATAGTGCCAGCTATGGTTGTAGCATTGAATGTGATTCAGGCAGCTGTCAGCTACAAGTTTGTTTGAGATGACCTATTTATTTCCTTTAGATTGCACCAGTGGGTGTTTCTGCAGACACAGTTGACCTGTCCTGCAGTAAATGAGGTAGAAGCTACAACTGTCACTATTTCATGGTCAGTTCTCTGAAATATGGAGCCTTCCTTGAGCAGTGGAAGGAAGCGAAGCAAATAGTGCTGCTCTTGCCAGAGGCAGGGTCTGGAAGCAAAGTGACTTTGGCACATCCTTGTAGAGGCTTTCTCTGTTTCAGTTGCTGAGGGAATCAGAGGTGCTCCAGTCAGCTATCCCTTGCTTAGAATTTCTATCAGGAGGGATAGCTAGGGGGATGATAAGTTCTCCTGCGATATCATTATGTTTGTTTTGTCTGAGTAGTGGAGCTGGATGTAAAGGCTGCCTCCTATAATTGTGTTTATGGGATGCCTTGGCTGAGAAGAAACAGCCACACCTCTAAAGAGCCCCGAGGCACAAAAATGCCTGAGGCTCTCCCAGAGCAGCACGGGCTACTGGTTTTAGCATCTGCAGTTTTTCTATCATTCTGGATATTTAAACTGCATTTTTAATTTTAATTCATTCAGTTCAAAAGTGCTGTTATCTCAGCTCAGGTGTTCCTTGACAAGAAAACTGAAAACAGATAATCTCTGCAGTCTGACTTTTGGGTTCTGGTAATACCAGGTAACTAGTCACTGCACACTCAGCCTGAGCAGTAAAAGAGAAAGTTAGAAAGCAGATTTATTTATTTATTTATTAGATTAAAGGTAGTGTGCAGAGGAAGGAGAGGATTATGTCTGCAGTAGTGATGTTTCCTGTGGTAGATGAGCTTGAAGCGAATGATTTTTATCACTCAAAAAGAAACTTCTGTAGCTAATCAGCTCCACTTAGACCCAGTCACAAGATAGTCTTTGCCAGAAAATAGTCCATCTAGTAGTTCATTTAGTGGGTTATTGATTCCCTAAGTGTCATTCGTTTGACCCAGCTTTTTGTCAGCTCTTCTCATCCAGGCTACCCTATAGGGATACAAGCTTGACGAGGCTTGCTTATGGTGAGCGACTTGTCCTCCTGTCAGCTTGCAGAAATGCAAGCATTCCGTTTTTAATGTTGAAGTGCTTTACATGGTTCTTGCCTTCATTAAATGTATCAGGGTCTGTTGCTGCATGGTGTGTGAGGGCTATGGGAGCTGTAAAACTCCACAGAGCAGAGACTGCTGAATGTGAACATGGCAAATAGGACATTGCTGGTTAGGGTTTGTGGCAGTAGGATGTGGCAATGATTAAATCTGCAGCTCAGGATCTCATATGCAAGAAAGTTTGATGTGCTGGAGTAGGTCCAAAGAAGAGAAACAAGGCTCGCAAAGGGTCTGAAGACCAAGCCTTATGAGGAGTGGCTGAGGGAGTTGGAGCTGTTTAGCTTAAAGGAAAGGAACCTGAGTGGAGACCATGTCATTGTTTACAACTACCTGAAAGGGGCTTGTAGAGAGGCAGGTGTAGGTGACCTCTCAAATGTAACAAGTGGTAGGACAAGAGGAAATGGCCCCAAGTTGCACCGGGAAGTTTATGTAGGACATTAGGAAAAACTTCTTCATTGAAAGGATCATCAGATGTTGGAATGAATTGTCCAGGGAGATGGTTGTGTAACTATTCTTGGATTTAAAAATCATGTAGGTATGGAGCTTAAGAACATGTTTTAACAGTGGGCTTGATTAATTTTCTACATGGACTTTTTTTGTTCTTCTTCTGAGGTAATACTGTACTGTAAGGACAGGCTGAAAGTATGAGTTGTTGAGATTAAGTATCTCTCTCTCTCTCTCTCTCTCTCTCTCTTTAAAGCCGAGCAACATAGAAGTGGCTAATTCAGCTGTGACTACCTTAACTTTGTGATGTAGATGTGGCTCCTGCTGCTCTGGTGACTGCCAGTCATTGTGCCTGGGAACCTCCAGCTGCCCAGTTTAATTCACTCATTGAGAGTGGGTAGGGTGGAATAGCTGGAATGGAGAACCCTAGCTCCAGCAATGGTACTGCAAAGTAAAATCCTGTCCAACACCAAGCTAGGCCCTCCAAAGATGGAGAAACCCCACTTTTCATGGCTTTGTCTAAAAAAGCTACAGAAGATCTTGACACCCACAGCAGTAATGTCTACAACAGAGTTTGAAGATGCTACTATAAGAGATGGCTAGTAACATGAGCACCCTGGTAGAGTACAGCCTGCTAAGGGGCTTAATTATGGTCTTATTAATGCTTGCTTTCATCACCGCCTTCCAGCCTTCTGATGGTGATTAGACCTATTTATAGGGGCAGAGTTCCTTAATATTCAGTGGAGTGCACCTCTTGCCAATCAAATCAGTGCCATCTGCATCTTTGATTGCTGCTTAATAACACTGTAGAACACGGTTAATTAAAAAATATAAATAGACTTTTCATCCCCTTAACTTATCAAAGTGCTTGTCTCCTCCTCTCTTCCCCTCCCTGCCTGCCCCTGCAAAAAAAACCCAAAAAACCACGAAGCTATCTGAGCACAGAGACTGTGGTTAACCTCTCATCTCACTGCTGGAAATAGACCCTGCTCTCCTGTCGAGGATAGTATCCTCTTGTATGCTCTGCTGGACAACTGTATTTCAGCCTCACTAGTGAGTGTCAATACAGGGCCCAATAGTCATTTGCTGTACAACAAGATAGTACTTATATCTGTACTCACTCCCATGTTGCATTTACCACCACACTTTGAGCAGCTTGTAGCTTTTGTTTCAGTCATGTGTTTGTGTGAGTGTGTGCACACACCATCTTATCCTGTCCTTTCAGAGCAGAAGCACATGGAATGACATATTCTACTTTAGTAGCATTTTATGACCCTTCTTTAAAACACAATTTCCTGGCTTTGCAGCTGGTAAAATCCCAGGATTGTGCTTCATCTTGACAGGGAAAGTTGATAAGTTTGTCTTCATTTAAATTATTGCTTTTTCCTTGAGGGGTTCATTCTGATATTTTGTTGTAATAGCATCCAGGCAAACTTCTAGTAAAACCAAAATATGACTCGTGTATGCCAGCAGATTTGATGATGATTTGAAATTCTTTGGGAAGCCTTTGCAGAAAGTAGAGGATGAGGATGATGTAGTCGTATATTAAGTACAGTACTACAGAGTAATGTAGTTAAGTGTACAGTAATAGAAGTTCATGATGAGATATGGAACATTGTAGCAGCTGGGAGCTTTGTGAGCTCTAGAAGTTGTGTGTAGTTATTGTGAACAATGTGTTGCATTAAATTGGAGCAGAGACAAGTGAGAATAACAGAGGTCTGTTCCTGTTAACCAGGATGGAACAATGTCTCTGCAGGTAAGCACGGTAGGAAGTACTGCATGTAAGAAGTTGCTGGCAGTGAGGAATTTAGGATGACTTCTCACTGTGAACCACATAACTTAACACTTTCAGAGGAGACGGCACCTTGTCATAAGGTGTGTACAATGCCTGCTTCTACTCCAGCTTTTGAGCGTGCTTAATCTTTACCTGTAATTCACCTGTGAGTCAGTCTGTTCCTGCAGTGGAACTGTCCTTGTGGTGGTAGTGGTAAGTGTGGAGGGATATGAAGGCTTGTGTTTTGCTGCGTTTGAAAGAGCATCTTTTGATAGGACAAAATGGGAGTATCTTCAAGCTAAAAGAAGGTAGATTTATATCTTAGAAATAAATCCTCACTATGAGGCACTGGAACAGGTTGCCCAGAAATGTTGTGGATGTCCCCTCCTTGGAAATGTTCCAGGCCAGGTTCCCGCTCAGCTCTGGCTCAAGCTCACCTCCCTTCCTCAGAGTCAGCAGTTCCTTTAAGGACAGGTCACCTGCTCCATGTCCTGAGAGCCAGCCCCTGCTCCAGTGTGTCATCCTCCACTGGCTAGAGACTGGGCTCTCTTCCTCCATGCACTTCATCCCATGCAGGGTCTTTTCTCCTCCACTGCGCTGTGGTGTCTCCATTACCCTGCTCCCAGTGTAAAACAGCCATCACACTGTGCTCAGCCCAGTGATCGCATGGCTTCTCCCAAAACAAAAGGCCACAACCAACAGCAAACAGGAAACTTGTCCCACAGGTTTTCCTCTCTCCAAAATGTGTTTATTTACAGCTGTGTTCGTTGGTTCTGACCAATGATGGGTGAGTTACTGAACCTGTGGGGACCTTCTGTCTTCAGGATGCTTGGTACCAGGGTTGTGCTAGCAACCCCCTTCCCCAGTACCAAAACCCCACAAGACTCAAACTGCACCACCATAATAGTATTAGACTTGTTTATGGTGGCTGAACAGTGTGACCAAGTTGCTAGTCTCAGATACCTGAAAGCTCCAGAGTGTTCAGCTTGTGTCTATTCTGATGTAAGTCCCTTGGAAAGGTGAGGCAGTCTGGTGGAGGCTGGTGTTGTGTTACCCACTGCTGCTGTTTTGCCGAGCTTTTCTTACTGTGAACGTTGGAACAGAGGGGAAAAGAGCAGCTTTGGGTGCAGAGGGATAGCCACCAGCCCCAATGAGCTTTTGTATCAGCTTGCGTAAGGTTAAAGGGACAGAGAGCTTAAGGCAACGGTGCAAATCTGAGCAGTTGCCAGCTCCACTTAGAACTTCCAAATTGAAATATAGCAGGTGGTAGAGTGAGAAAACAACCCTTTTCTCTTTGTATGCAATTTAATGAGGTAAATGAGGTTATTACATAATGCCAGAGCACATTCCTCTTGATCATGAAAGTTGACATAGAAAAAATAATTGAGTAAAGAGTGGCTGAATTGCCTAAATGCTGTAACTCTGCTCCAAAATATCTTTGATCAGAAGATAAGTACACAATTGGGTTGCTGTTTGTTCTGCCTTGTGTGACCCACAGGTGGTCACACCACCAGCAGTTAAATCTTGAGTGATCTGGCATATGTTTTTTGGAATCATACTTGCTTTGGAGTTTTACAAGTATTTTATGTTAGCCAGCATAATTCCATGATACTTTACTTTCTGCTGAACACACTAACTCCCTCTTGAAGATTATGAATTAATACTTTGTTGCTTTGTGGAAGTCACTGCAACATGTAGGATTATAAAGTTTATTTGCACCTCTGGCACCTTATGTGAAGGCTTGGCATCCATTGATCAGAGTGGGAAAGCCAAGATATCTCTAGTCTGCAGCACTTCAGTTTTATGTAATGCCTAATTCTGAGACAGCACAACAAAATGTGTTGCTTCCTTCTTGGTGCATTGGAGGTTGAGATAAAAGAAGATTCATTCTTGCTGAGTGACAATCTGTGCCTTTCTTCCTGGCTCTTATTTGGAATATTTTGTATTTTCCCTATTAAAATCTTCTTTGTTCACAGAATCACAGAATTATTGAGCCTGGAAAAGACCTCGGAGCTCATCCAGCCCAGCCTATGACCTGACATCACCACATCAGCTAGACCATGGGACTAAGTGCCATGTCCAGTCTGTCCTTAACACCCTCCAGGGATGGGGACTCCACCACTGCCCTGGGCAGTCCATTCTAGTGTCTGATAACTCTTTCCGTAAGGAAGGGCTTCCTAATATCCAACCTAACCCTTTTCTTGCACAGCTTCAGGCCCTGCCCTTTCATCCTGTCACTAGCTGCCTGGGAGAAGAGCCCAACTTCCACCAGACTGCATCTTCCCTTCAGGTAGAGGGAGAAGGTCCCCTCTGACTCTCCTCCAGGCTAAACAACCCCAGGTTCCTCAGCCTCTCCTCATCAGACTTTCCCTCCACTTTCTTCCTTAGCCTCATTGCTTTCCTCTGGACCCGTTCCAGCACGTTGATCTCTTTCTTGAAATGAGGGGCCCAGAACTGCCCCCAGTACTGAAGGGGAGGCTTCACCATTGCCTACAGTCTGTGTGGATTTTTTTAGGAAAGGTGAGATCTGGAGCTTATTTGAGATGCTGTGCTGAGATTCTGTGGAACTGAAATTCACTGACATCTGAACTGTGTGCAGGAAGGAGCACTGGGGGCTTTTCCTGCTTTGCCTCAGTACTGTATGCTTCTCTCTGCAAGAGAACAGTGAGCCCTGAAGAAACTGGTTGTAGCTAGGGGAGTGCTGCTTCTGTATGTGAGCATCAGTGTTGCAGGTTGACCACACATGTTTGGAACAAATAAATTAGCAAAGTGCTAGTAAGCTGAAAGCAGAGAAAGCCCACATACCACCAGTGAGTAATAGGCAAAAAGGGACAGGCTTAATTTTGGATAAAACAAAACGTACTTAGTTGAAACAACAGAAAGCCACCATCACCAAAACATAGATAAATTACACTCTTACAGGTCTGGGCCCAGCTGTTATATCCTTCCCTCAAAGGAAATAAACTCTGAGCAGTTCTTTTCACTGTGGTAACATGATGTCCTCCTCCCCAACAGGAGACAAGGCTTCAGTGGCTTTCTCTGGCTGGCATGGGGATTTTCTGCAGGCTGTCTGTCATCCTAGTGCCTGACTACTCCAGCTTGGCACCCTTCCTCAGAGTCAGCAGTTCCTTAAAGGATAGATTCATAGAATGCTTCAGGTTAGAAGGGACCTTAGAGATCATCTAGTTCCAACACCCCTGCCATGAGCAGGGAAACCCCCACTAGACGAGGGTGCTCAAGGCCCCATCCAATCTGGCCTTGAACACTTTAAGGGAGGGGGCAGCCACAGCCTCCCTGGGCAACCTTTTTCCAGTATCTCATCATCCTTGTCATGAAAATCTTCCTGCTGACTTCCAGTCTAAATCTGCCCTCTTCCATCTTGAAACCATTACCCCAGGCCCTACCAAGACCTTGTCTTGAACACTTTAAGGGAGGGGGCAGCCACAGCCTCCCTGGGCAACCTTTTTCCAGTATCTCATCATCCTTGTCATGAAAATCTTCCTGCTGACTTCCAGTCTAAATCTGCCCTCTTCCATCTTGAAACCATTACCCCAGGCCCTACCAAGACCTTGTAAACAGCCCTTCCCCAGATTTCCTGTAGGCCCCTTCAGGTGCTGGAAAGCTGCTATAAGATCTCCCTGGAGTCTCTTCTAGGCTGAACAGCCCCAACTCTCTCGGCCTGTCTCAGTAGGAGAGGTGCTCCAGCCCTTCAGTCATCCTTGTGGTCCTCCTCTGGACATGTTCCAAGAGTTCAATATCCTTCCTGTGTTTGGGGGCTCCAGAACTGGATGCAGTACTCCAGATGGGGTCTCACAAGAGCAGAATAGAGGAGGAGCGATCACCTCCCTTGACCTACTGGTCACGCTTCTCTTGATGCAGCCCAGGATGCAGTTGGCTTTCTGGGCCGCAAACAGACGTTGCTGGCTTATGTTGAGTTTTTCGTCAACCAACACCCCCAAGTCCTCCTCAAGGCTGATCTCAGCCTGCCACCCAGCCTGTATTTGTGCCTGGGATTGCCTCGACCCATGTGCAGGACCTTGTACTTGGCTTTGTTGAATTTCATGAGGTTGGCACTGGCCCAGCT
>VZRI01006614.1:50364-142962 GCA_013397515.1 Upupa epops | reverse complement strand
TCCTGGAGGTGTTTAAAAACCAGGTAGCTAGAGCACTTGAGGCCATGGTCTAGGGTTGGGGAGATTTTGGGATGAGGTCTGGACTTGGCGGTCCTGGAGGGACTTTACAGCCATGAGGATTCTATAATTCTGTTGGAAGCTGTACTGTGGTGTTGTTCACTGTGGCTCTGGGATGCAGCTTGCAACTTGGACACTGCATCATGGTAATTGTTCTGCTGCTGACTGTAAGAGTTTGATCTTACTAGGAGGAGAGCTGTCAAGGGGGCGTTATTATGATGGGTCACCATGCAAGTGATTTTATACCAGGAGGCTGGGAATAATTTTTTCTCCAGTTAATTTGAGAGTGATGTAGGTCTTGTGGGGAAACTAGTTACCTCGGGGTACTTTGATGTTGTCCAAGAGGTCACCTCAGAGAGGGTGCTAGGTCTAGTCTAGTTTCAGATGCCTCTTATGAGGGATGGTGGGAGCTGTCATTCACTGTCAGGAAGATTAGCCTGAAACAGTGAAGTTAAAGAATGAGTGGATGATGCATGCCCTCCTGGAGCATGGAGAAGACATGGAAAAATTTTGCTTGCAATTATTGGTCATTCCTGTGCAGGGATGTCCAAGTAATATGAGTTTGTAAAGATTATTTTTGTTTAAGTGTAGCACTTTTAAGGAACCACTTGTGTCAGCAAATTTGCTGATGACACAAAGCTAGGAGGACTGGCTGACACACCAGAGGGCTGTGCTGCCATTCGGGGGGACCTAGACAGGCTGGAATGCTGGTCAGGGAGGAATAGAATGAAATCCAACAAGAGCAGTGTAGAGTCTAGCATCTAGGCAAGAACAACCCCAGGGACCAGTATTGGTTGGGGACTGACCTGCTGGAGAGGATCTTGGTGGACAGCAGGATGACNTGGCATCCTGGGGTGGATTAGAAGATAGGTGGTTGTAGATTGAGAGAAGTTCTTCTTCCCCTCTACTCTGCTCTGATGAGACCACATCTGGAATATTGTGTCCAGTTGTGGGCCCCTCAGTTCCAGAAGAACACAGAACTGCCTGAGAGAGTCCAGCGCAGAGCCACAAAGATGAAGAACGAAGTGAAGCATCTTCCTGACAAGGAAAGGCTGAAGGAGCTGGGTCTTTTTAGCTTGGAAAGGAGGAGACTGAGGGGTGACCTTTTTAACGTTGATCAGTATGGAAAGGGCGGGTGTCAGGAGGAAGGAGCCATGCTCAGTGGCATCCAATGATAGGACAAGGGACAACAAGTGTCAGCTGGAACACAGGAGGTTCCACATAAAGGTGAGAAGAAGCTTCTTCCCAGTGAGGGTGACAACACTGGAATGGACTGCCCAGGGTGGATTATGGAGTCTCCTCATCTGGAGATGTTTAAAACCCACCTGGCCATGTTCCTGTGCGACTGGATCTAGGGGATTCTGCTCTGGCAGGGGGATTGGACTGGATTACCTTTTGAGGTCCCTTTCTATCCTTAACATTCTGTGATTTGTTTTAGCTCTTGCCATCCTTTGCAAGTTACACTTGAAATCTTGTGAAGATGCAGCTTAAGAGATATTCCTAGAGTATTGGAAAGATGTTAGGAGATGGCCTATTGGGATCACATCAGCATGCCTGGAAGGTTGGTGACAGCTGACATTAGCATGCATCCTACACCCTCACAAAGAGGTGAAGGGATAGTGACTGTTGTGCAGGCATCCAGATTACTGCTCTTTCTGCACGATGCTGAAATCTGTAGGCATAAAATCTTGTGGGTCCTGAGGCCAAGGCTTAATTCAGTTACCTTGACAGTCCATGGAGTGGATGAGCAGGTGGGAGAGGATGCAGATAGAACTGTCACAGCTTGAAATCAAATGGAAATGGTAGGAAAGAGGAGAGTGAATGGTATTAAGTCATTAAAAGATTATTCCTTTGAAATGAAAGAGACATGGTGGAGAATTAGCAAGACAGGATTCTTGCTTATCTTAGAATGTAGTGAGAATCTCCATCTTTTGGACTTCCAAAAATTAAATGTGTCTCTGAAGGAGCAGAACAGAGTGCTAAATTGGGTTCTGCAAGCTTTGTCATTGAAATGTAATGATTGTAACTTAAACCTTTGCTCTAAGCCTACTAACAACAGCTCTTCCACATCAGTTTTTTTCACAAGCAGTATCTTCTAATCCCGTTTCCCCTTAAGTGATTAAGAGGTAGGCTTGAACTTCAGACGAACTTGAGAACTGTAGCCTTCTGTGCACTAACAAGGCCTTCAGCATTGTTTAAAATGAGCAGTTGATGTGTTTCACCTTCAGTATCCTCCTCCAAGCAGGCTCAAACTTCATACCTAATGGCAGGTCTGCAAACAGTGGTACATGTTAATGAGTAACTAAAACACAATGTGTCACCCTTAATTCAAAGTGTTTTACAAAGCATGAGTTTGTGTTAGCTGCAGAAGATATTTGGTGAGGAAGAAGGGCTCTTAATGCCTGACTCTGTGTCTGAAAATGGAATACCAGTCCAGGATGCTGAAACAATCATCCAAGGGCACAAAGGGAATACAGGTCTTGGCCATATCCTCAGTCATGAGAAATGAAAGCAGTGGTTTAGGTGCACTCCTGCCCAGCTGCTGATGTAGCGGGTTGCTCTAAGTAGTAAACAAGTGAAGAAAACTACCAAAGTTAGAGCAAAGGTGTTGTCCTGCTTTTGGTATTTGTCTCAAAGCTGCTTAGCAAAAGGATACCAGCAACAGTTTCAGACTTAATGGAGCTTTTGAGAGAATTCTTTCTACTTTTAGGGGCCTTATCAATGTAGTGCTATATCTAGTGCAGCATGAGGCAGTTTGATCAAAACAGATGGCATGAGCCACAAGGAAGGCAAACAGTAGGGTATATATGGTTTGGTTTTTTATTTTAGTTTGTTTGGGTTTTGTAACCCTGACAAGGTGGTCTCTTTGTACTCTGTCTCTCATTGTAGAAAATTTAATATTGAGTAGAAGCGTTCAAGTTCTTGTGAGCTAATTCTCTTTGGTCCTTAAAGACCTTAATAGAAGACTTTCCCAGGGAAAGCATGTAAGAGGTTCATATAAGATGCATCTACCCAAGTAAGTACAATTCTGGAGCTGAAAGTGTACTTGCTAGAGAATGCATTGTGGCTTGACCATCCTGAGGCCTGAACCCCTTCTATCTTACCTGGGCTACTTTCATTCTACTTCTGCACCTAAAGGAGATCAGACCCATTTGAAGAAGGAGGATTTCCTGCTCCTCACAGGGTGAAGGAGTGAAAGCAAGAACAGAACGAGAGAAGGTTGCAGTTTCAGTTAAGATATTTGAAGGTGTTTGTTTTGTTTGCTCATGAATAAAGAGAAATTGCAGCTTTGCTTCTAGAGGCAATAGCAATCATTTGCAACAGGGATGTAGCTATCTGCAACTATGTGAGTTTGAGTTCCTAAAAAAGCAGTGTCCTGGAAGAGTCCATGGTAAACCTTGACAGGCTTAATGCAAATGAGTTTCTGATAGCATAAGAGCTTCTTGCTGTGCAGACTTTTGCAGCAGAATTTTGCATCTTGAATAAAAGTTGTTATTAAAATAACCCACGTTTGGTGCAGTCACGTGTAGTTCATTTACTCGGGCATCTAGTGATAGGACAAAGGGGAATTGCTTCAAACTAGAAGAGGATAGATTTAGATTAGATCTTAAGGAGAAATTCCTCACTGTGAGGGTGCTGAGGCACTGGAACAGATTGCCCAGAGAAGTTGTGGCTGCTCCATCACTGGCAGTGTTCAAGGCCAGGTTGGACAGGGCTCTGAGCAACCTGATCTAGTGGTTAGTCCTTACCCATGGCAGGAGGATGGGAATTAGATGGTTTCTGAGGTCCCTTCCAATCCAAACCATAGTGGCTTTCTCACTTAATTTTTGCATTTTTTTCATATATATGTGTGTCTGTAGGCTAAAAGCAATTTACTACTGTCTATAGACTTGCTATGGCTCAGCAAACCTCTTCTAAAATGTTTCAAGAGCTGTGATTTTAACCCCAGAGATGCCATGTGTGGTAGCTACCATTGTTTCTGATACAAAAGGCATGTTCCAGAGCAGAGAGAGTCACACTAAAAACCAGCTCTGGAAACTGCAGCAAGAGGTAAAGGAAACAAATGTTGGACCTGTTTGTGAAAGTGAAAAATAATTATCTTCATAATCATTGCCATCTTTCACCAATGTTTATTTTAGAGCACAGTCAAATTGAGAACAGAGCTGTGACTAAGCTGAAGGATGGATCACTTTGTCTACCCCAAAATTCTATAAATAGGTTTAAAATTTCATGAACTGTCTTGTAATAAGTAGTCCAGAGGTATAATTAGCCAGCTTCTATTGTAGTGGAGTCTCAAGTCCTGTCTGCTATTGACAAAATCCAATATTTTACTTACTGAACTGTTTCTGGATTGAAAAGGTAGTGTGTGACTAGCCTGGAGCTGAAGCACTGTGCAGTTACAATGAAATGAAAGGGTTGTGTGCAGTGGGGGTTGAACCAGCTGATGCACGTGGAGGCTTGTGGACCTCAGAAATACTGGCTGATGCATTCATACAGTGAGGCTGTAGACAGGTGAAAGTTGTAATAATCATGATAGCAATGTATCCAGAAATAATGATGGTATATCCATTGTAATGTTGTATCCATAATGATCTAAAGCTATTTGAGAAGACAGCTCCGCACTGAGCCCTAAAGTAGGCTTTTGTGCATAGCAAGAGCATTGAGAACCCTTTGAAAAAGAAGCCACAAACATATGCAGAGGTTGGAAGTGGTGGTGATCTGTCCTCCTTGCCATGTGCCACAAAGACTTGTTCTGGTGAGCAGTGCAAATCTTTACAAAGGGAACAAGCATCCACCTTTGCCTGTTTATTTCCAGTTAATTCTGAAGTCAGGGCTACGTGCACATGTTGACAAATTGTCTAAGCTCATCTCTGGAATGTTATTTGAGACTTCCTGCCTGATTAGACAGATGCTAACATACGAATCACTCATATGTGCAGTTCAGAAATGTTTAGAGGTGACTTAAAGGTAGTGCTGGGTTCTGCATGAGCATGATGGGAGGCTGTGATAGGAAAATGACTGTTAGAGAGCAGGGAGTGGATGAGCTGGGCTACAGTGGACCTCTGGCTGTGATTTGCTAACGGCTGTGGTGTCAGACCCTCAGTAGGTTAATGGGAAGTTAATATTAATTTAGTGTCCAGACAGTGACTTGGGCCTTGAGATCTGCCTGCAGAGAAGAGGTGGGACTGTTTATAAGGGCTTGTAGTGCTGAGACCAGGGTGAATGGTTTCAAGCCGGAAGAGGGGAGTTTTAGACTGGAAGTCAGGAGGAAGTTCTTCATGATGAGGGTGCTGAGACACTGGAACAGGTTGCCCAGGGAGGTTGTGGGTGCCCTTTCCCTGGAAGTGTTCAAGGCCAGATTGGGTGGGGCCTTGAGCAACCTGGTCTGGTAGGGGGTGTCTCTGCTCATGGTAAGGGGGTTGGAAATAGATGATCTTTGAGGTCCCTTCCAACTCAAACCATTCTATGAATCTACGACCTCTCAGCCACATTGTGGGTAACTAATGCAAAGTGGCCTTGTGGGTGCAGTCCTTTAGCATGGGAGTGTTAAGTGTGCCTCCCTGATGTCTTCTCACAGTTATGTGCTCTAAGAAGGTTCTCCACTTATTCTCTCTGAAGCTCTGTTTAGTATGCAGATGGTAAAGTTCCTTTTCTTGAAGTACTCGATGGCTGTGAGTTGGAGGGATCCAGATCTACTTGATGGAAGATGCAGTGGCTGAGATTTTGTCCAACAGTAAGTCATGTCTGTAAACTGCTAGCACAGGAGTTGGCTGTTAATTAACAGAGATGTGAAAAGTTTTTATGAACTTCACCTTCTAGAGAGTCATTCCCTTCTTCCCCTTTGTCTCAAGCGACTGTATTACTTTCTGGAAATGTCCAAGGGGAAGGAGATCACAACAATAAGTCAGTGTCTGCCTCACAGCAAAAGAAACATTCCGGTTTTTTCTAGTTTCTTAGTCTGCAGGTTTGGCAATATTGTCAGATTCTCACACTCTCATTCTGTGTTGGACACAATTGCTATTTCGTGCTTTTCTTATACAAAGTGATAGCTCTACCTTCTCACAACCAGCTTCAGACACTGGACTCACACACATGTTGAAGTAATTTCCTCTTTGTGTGGATGAGTTTTGTCTATGCAGTCAGCCCTGGAGGAAGAGATGCAAAGAAGTCACTTTGTTTTACAGGCATGACTTCCATCAGGGATCTAGTATGGAGAAAACTGTAAAATAACACTAAGTGGATTTAAATGTTTTATAAACACCCTCCTATATAAGGGGGAGCATGCACACTGAAAGCAAGTTTGTGGAGAAAACACCAGTGCAAAAGGTCTGTTCTTCACACTTGACTGGCAGATTAGATTCTCTTGCCATGGTGCTTCTTCCTGACTATGGTCCTGTTACTGGGTTTTTCCAAATGGGGTAGGCTAGATTTGGGTATGGATGCAGGCTAACAGTTAAGACACAGCAGCACTTTTGGAGACAGCAGATACATTTGCAGATGCTAATGGAGGCATTCTTGTTTTACTTCTGTCCTCCTCGAGACAGTCATGTTATTGAGGGAATCTACCACACTGTGCCATTAGGGAGAGAAGGGGATAAAATTATTTTTTGAACCAGGGATGAAGGGTTTGGATAGCAAAGTGTGTTGGAGTGAAACCCCAGGTGGGTAATTTAGTATCTTGCGAGTTGTATTCCATTGTTACTTAATTTTCCAAGAATATGATCCTTATTCTGGATTAATGTACATTATTAGATGCAACTACCTGGCTTTATTTCACTTCTAGGAGTTTGATTTTAGATCTACTGTTAAAGCTGAATAAGACACACTTGGCTCAACAGACGTAACAGCAGGGTCCTTGTAGAAGAGGAGGTAAAACTGTTGCACTTCTGCTTTGAGCTAGTGCAACAGAAGTGTAACCTTTCTGATTCTCTATGAAGTGTATATAAGGTGCCAGTCCTGCCAGCAACTCAGCATCAAAACGAGAAAATTTGTGGTCTCCACAGTTAGTTTTTTCTGACACTTTGGCCAGAGGACTGGGTTTCTTTGCTGTTTCATCAGCAATACTGCTGAAAGTGACGTCTTGCATTTGTTAATTCCAGGACAAATCCAGATTCTGATCTTTTCAGCACAGAGGTGATTTTGTGGGGGGAGATGAGGAAAATGTTTCAACCACCTCACAGCCAAAGTCATGCCCTTTGTTAAGCTTCACGCTTACTTGTAGCTGGAATACAAGGGGTTTAGCTGCTGCTGAAAGCATTGGTCTGTGAGAGTGTTTATTTTCTATGTCACAGGGCGAATGGCTCTGCAATTAAAATTTATGAATTTACAGTCCAGGCAGTTTTGGGGGAGGGAAGGATGTTTGAAAAGCACACTCTATGAATTTGTTCTGATTCTATTGTGAAGCTAATATTTCTGTTCTTAATTTGTGAGTCACTACATGGAGAAGATAAGTTTTGAAAGGACAGCAAGACAAATTAAATCATGTGTCTGGAACAGCTTTAAAAGTGATGTCCCATCACTGATGTGCTGCAGAGCGTTTCGTTGAAATGACAGAGCAGCTGTCAGTCCTAGCAGAAAGGCAACTGCTATTTGATGCTGTTAGAAAAATCTCTGCCTGGGTCCCAAAGTTTCTGTGGAAAAGTAACTCAAAATTCCTTGAGAAAGTAAGAAGGTCCTGTAATCACTCAGAAAAGATGCTAGATTAATAATGTTTTTAAAGAGTTACTTTCATTTGCTGAAGAAGCTCTTATGCTTAAATTAGCTTGTTGATGGGCATATTATAGGAAGTGTCTTTAGAGATTTGAGTCCTACAGTCACTGCAGGTGATTGTAGGAAAGAGAAGAACTAACACTGAACAATCTCTTGTTTCTAGAGAGAAAGTATTGTGAAATGTGCCCTTGTGGTCAAGAAGGTCAGGGTGGATTAGAAGGTGGGTGGTTAGTAGATTGAGAGAGGTTCTTCTTCCTCTCTACTCTGCCATGGTGAGACCACATCTGGAATATTGTGTCCAGTTCTGGGCCCCTCAGTTCCAGAAGGACACAGAACTGCTTGAGAGAGTCCAGTGCAGAGCCATACAGATGATGAAGGGAGTGGATCATCTTCCTGGTGAGAAAAGGCTGAGGGAACTGGGTCTCTTTAGCTTGGAGAAAATGAGACTGAGGGGTGACCTCATTAATGTGGATCAATATGGAAAGGGCAGGTGTCAGGAGGAAGGAGCCAGGCTCTGCTCAGTGGCACCCAATGATAGGACAAAGGGCAATGGGTATCAGCTGGAACAGAGGAGTAGAAGCTTATTCATGGTGAGGGTGAAAGAGCACTGGAATGGGCTGCCCAGGGTGGGTTATGGATTCTCCTTCTGTGGAGACATTTAAAAGCCACCTGGCCATGTTCCTGTGTGACTGGATCTAGGGGATCCTGCTCTGGCAGGGGGGATTGAACTGGATCACCTTTTGAGGTCCCTCTCAATCCCTAACGTTCTGTGATTTGCAAAAAGTACAGGAAGAAATCTTGTAAGAGAGAAGGAAGGGTTGTGTTATCAGAAGTTCAAATTGGAAGCCTGTTTGGGAGAAGGCAGAGGTGTGATCAGCAGTGAAGCTTTTTCACTGGCAAAGGGCTCCTTTCTGTGAAAGCGTGTCTTACAGGGCTGGGCTGCTTTTCATTGCAGCAAAATCATGGGGAAAGCTTGGGAATGTAGTCCTCACAGGATCACTGACTGCTGAACAGAAGCAGCGAGGGTAATGCTCTTGGGGCAAAATAATTGAAGGAAAAGTAGATGTGAAGAGAAGAAATTTGATGGAGTTGGAAGCTTCTGAAAATGCAATGACCACTGCAGCAAGTATGAAGAGTAAAAATACAGTATTAAGAACAAAACAAAATGCCCTAAATGCTCCAAGTCATCCTTCAAACGCTAGGTAGATTATTTACCAAATGTCTGCTGGCAAACTCAGTTGGACAGGACAAAGTGAGGGAAGACCGAAGCAGCAGACCCTTGTTACATGGTGGAACTAAGAGAAAGAGAGATGAAGCGCGGTTGACTTCAAAGACTTCACAGCTGACGGAACAGACTGCTTTATGGTAGGAAGTCCTTCTTGGTTAGGCTTTCCTTCTCCTGAATATGCAAGCCCAGTGTACAGGGTGACAGTTTTTCTAGAGAGTGATTTTATTTAGGGGCTGTTCTGAGTGCACTAACTTATGATGATAGCTCTTAAGTATCTGTTAATGGAAAAGGGGACTGAATGGTTCAAGTGGTGACATGTAAGTCCAATTCTGCGTGATTGCCATCAGCTACTGGGAAGTGTGGAAAATTTAAAGTCAGTGCAAAAACCTTCAAACTGGTATCTTAAATGCAGGGAGAAGATGTATTTTGAATCCAGAGAAGTAAGTGGTGTTGTCTAGAGTGGTCAGTGTTTTGTATTAGTGTTTGCTGTCTATGATTTATTCTGCAGAACAGCAGAAGGAGAAGTTTGTCGATAAGGAGACACTGAAGATTTTAGAATTACTTTTGGTGATCTTAAACTCAGTAGAACTGAAAATTAAACAGGTACTGAAATGTATCTGTTAATACCTGTGTGTTAAAGCGAAAAATTATTCAATTGAGTGAATGGCAGACTGCGAATCTGGTTTGCTGGGACTGTACTGTGACCTTCCCTAGATTTCTTTTGTACAGAGACAAACGATTCCTCTCTTGGTTTCACAAGCAACTGAGACTTAATTAACACTTGGAAATTGCTTTGAGATCTTTGGGTGAAAATCTATGAAGTTCTACTGAGATTTGATTAAATGCAAAGAAAAGCAATGCTTTTCTGAGAGAGTGATAGAGAGTTTGAACTTCTATCACAGGGAATCATTTTCCACTCCAGAAGAGAGGAGGGTGTTTTGATTGGCATTCTTGTTCTTGGTGACAATGGCTTGTGGTGGTAGCAGAGATAAACAGTCTGAGAGCAGTGTTTGTGCTCTGTGCAGTGTTGTTATAAAGAGCCTCCATCTCAGTGAGCAAGCAGGAGCTCAGCTTACCTGGTATATTTAGCTTTACATTGGGACTAGCCCCATAGGAGAAACTTCAGGGATGTTTTCTAAATCAGTTCTTACTGTACTTGTACAACTGGGTGCTACTTACCTTGGTCAAGAAAACACATTAAAAAGCACTTTAAAGGGGGAAAGCTAGGAATAAATAGAAACTTGCTGGTATTATTCTATAAATCAGGCTGTGCTCTTGTTCTCCAGTGTCAAGTCAGCATGGACTGCCTTGCCAGCAAGAAGGAAGGCTCTGCAAATCACAGAATCACAGAATGTTAGGGATTGGAAGGGACCTCAAAAGGTGATCATATCTAATCTCTNCTTTCCATATTGATCAACATTAACGAGGTCACCCCTCAGTCTCCTTTTTTCCAAGCTCCCTCAGCTTTTCCTCATCAGAGAGATGCTCCACTCCCTTCATCATCTGTATGGCTCTGCACTGGACTCTCTCAAGCAGTTCTGTGTCTTTCTGGAACTGAGGGACCCACAACTGGACACAATATTTCAGATGTGTTCTCAGCAAGGCAGAGTAGAGAGGAAGAAGAACCTTTCTCAATCTACTAACCACCCACCTTCTAATCCACCCCATGATGCCATTGGCCTTCTTGATCACAAGGGCCCATTGCTGGCTCCTGATCATCCTGCTGTCCACTAGGACCCCCAGGTCCTTTTCTTCTGTGCTGCCCTCCAGCAGGTCAGTCCCCAACCTATACTGGTCCCTGGGGTTGTTCTTGCACAGATGCCAGACTCTACACTGCCCTTGTTGCATTTCATTCAGTTCCTCCCTGCCCAGCAGTCCAGCCTTTCTAGGTCCTGCTGAATGGCAGCCCAGCCTTCTGGTGTGTCAGCCACTCCTCCCAGATTTGAAATGTCACCTTTCTTTCCTATGTTGCTATTGCTGTGTCACGAGCTATCTTTGGCTCAAGTAAGGTACAAGCTAAAAGGTATGGAGAAGCCGCTGTGGACTTGTCAATACTGATGCTACCTTCTGTTGAAACTCCAAAGAAACATTAGGTTTTTCTGGTGGTTCTTGCATTTCTCTTGCAAACCCACCTGGGAGAAGGCACCAAGCATAAGTTTAAATCTAGGCTTACCTGTCTCCTGTGACTACTGCTGACAGGAAATGTAGAGCATAGTGTGATGAGTGAATTGTTTAACAGAAGCGATCTGTGTAGACTCAGAAGTGGTGCTCTGGGAAGGAGTTTCTTCTACACTTAGCGACCCATAATGTGAGACCTTTCTAAAGGGATTAGCTCTCCCTGTCTCCAAATACCATTCACCACAGGTTTACCTGAGCATTTCTCCACCGCTTACGTTTCCTGTGACTCTGTGTTGATACTTGCTTTCAGTTCAATTGGGCCGGGGAGGAAGATCTCTGACTACTCTATGCAAGGAGCTTTGATGGGAGTAAGCAAAACTTAATGTTTGTGAACACAGTTGATTAATATAAGATTGCAAGATGCCAAAACACCTTCTCAAGCTATCTGCCAAATAAGATCTGTAACTTCAAGCAACATGGAAACAAAATTTACTTCTGACAGTCGGGTAATATTTTGTGCAAACTGTATCAGCCTTGCTTTCAAATGTGATGAGAAAAAATGAAAGGAAAAAAGCCCAGCTCCTAGGGAGTTTTCTACACAAACCTGAGCTTCAGTGATTAAATACTCATGAGAATTCTGCAAGGATGAGTGAAGACTATACAGATAACACACCGTTTACTTTGCTAGTAACTGTCACTACTTATAGTACTAGTAACAGTTACTACAACATCTCTCCTATGATGGCAGACTGAGGGAGTCAAGGTTGTCCATCCTGGAGAAGAAAAGGCTCCAGAGAGACCTTATTGCAGTACTTAAAGGTGGTATATAAGGAACATGGGGACAATCTTCGCAGCAGGCCCTGTGGCAACAGGACAAGGGGTGATAGTTTTAAAATAAAAGAGGATAGATTTTTTTTTTTAAGTCTTAGGAAGAAATCCTTCGTGGTGAGGGTGTTGGGGCATTGGAGTAGGTTGCCCAGGGAGGTTGTGGCTGCTCCATCCCTGGAAATGGTGAAGACCAGGTTGGATGGGCAGCCTGGTCTAGTGAGAGGGGTCACTGCCCATTGCAGGGAACTTGGAACTAGATGATCTCTGAGCCATCCTGAAATTCTACGATTTAGATTGGATATAAGGAATAAATTTTTTACAGTGAGAATGGTGAAATGCTGGCACAGACTGCCCAGAGTAGTTGTAGGTTCCCCATAGAATGCTTTGTGTTGGAAGGGTCCGAGATCATCTAGTCCAAATACCCTAGGTCAGATTGCCTAGAGATGGGTTGCACCACCCCTGAAAACATTCAACATCAGGTTGATTTGGGCTCTGAGCTACCTGATCTAATTGAATATATTCCTGCTTACTGCAGTAGGGTTGACCTTTGGAGATCCCTTCCAACACAAAACATTCTATGATTCTATGACGTTATGCTTCTATACTTAACAGCATCTGCTGCCTAATAAGACTGTTCCTGTGGCGGCTGCTGCTTTGGGAAGCAGTTTTATACTGATGTTCTCTGTCTGCCCCCACAGTGGCAGTGGAGGAATTCAAGAGGTCACTTACAAAGCTCCAACAGTACTGCTAGAAGAACCATTTCTTTCTCATTACTTCTTTTACAGCATCCTTTCCAAAAGATGTCACTGTGATTGTAGAACCTGTTGTGTTTGTGTATCTTGATACTGCTAATAAAGAAGTAGTTTGACCCAAAGTAGCCTGTATAGTTTCAATAGAAGATGTGAGAAAAACAAATGTGTCTGCTTCAGATCAGTCAGCGGTAGGAGACAAGTAAAAAGTGTGGAAGGCTAAAGACGCGCTATTTTGGGGAATTTTATTCAGAACAGAAAATGAAAATTAGAAAAGCTGGGGAAGAAGAAAAAGCTGCAAGGGAAGAGGGTGCTGTGATGTTGGGTCAAAACTCTTTAAGTTTCCAGTTTTAATTAAGCTCATTTCACAGTAGTGGCAGCATCTTGTGAAATGAGAAAAATCAAAATGAAATGACTTTTGTATGAGAACACAACTTGTGGAGGGTGATGTATGCCAGATCCTGCTGAGGATACCTGGCAACTTTGATCAACCTCCAATCTAGGAAGCCATTCGGCATCACAGTGGCAATATCTGAATGCTGAAACACCTGCAAATCAGGCTCAAGGAGCAATCAAACTGCAATAAACATTAATTAGTGTAACACCCAAACCTTTAATGGAGGAAGGAGCGTTGATTACACTGTCTCACTTGGGATTTCTTTCTATCAGAGAAGGGGTATGATAACAGCTTCTGATTACACTTACTCAGACATGAAGTAAGACTTTAAAAACTGCTTGAATATGGGGAGAGAGGAGCCAAACAAGTTGATCTTGCTTGAGTGCTTGAACCTGTTTGGCTTTTCATAAAAGCCTGCAGCTTTGGTTTTTGCCTTTCAAACTTGTGAGGCAAATTGGCTTTGGGAACTGGCTTTGACTTCTTCCCTAGTACGCTGTAAACCAGAAACGTCTTGGCAGCCTTTCCTTTGCTCTATCCATCTTGATCGTGTGATATTGCCAGCTGCTGAGGCAGAGACACTGCCTGAGAGTGGGGCAAGTGGGGCTTGGGCTTCTCAGCCTGTTTCTGACTGCCAGTCAGAGTAGGCCACTGCAGCCCATAGATCTTTTTAAAAAGAGTATTCTTGGATAGATTAAAATTTGAAAAGGCTTGATACTTTCTTCTTCTCTGCAGTATACAAGTAGAAGAGAGTAGTGACATCCCTCTGAGGTCCCAGGAAAGAGGTGAGGATGAGGCTCAGCAGCTTGAGAAGAAGAGTGGACATTTAGCTCCCTCAGCACCCCATTCTGCTGCTTTCTTCATGGGATGGTGTCTCCCCTGGGGGGTAGTCTTTCCTCACCTCACTAGTGATTTTCTCACTTTCAGAACCTCCCTGAAGCTTGTCCTGGTTATGTAGTGGTATCTTATTTGTTTGTAGCAGTATCATGCTGGTTTTGGCATCAGTGCTGTGGAAGGATGAATGGTAGCCAGCACTGTTATCCTCCCTTGTTACCCTGCTCCAGTACTCGCTGCTTGAGAGTCTGGGGATGTAATAAAACAGAAGAACCATAAACTTCATCCCTTCTAATACATGCATCCTGCAGTAAGGGAGGAATTTAATAACAGCACGCTTTCTTGAAAAAAGAGCAGCTTGACTTTAGGCAAAAATCCAAGGTTTTATAGAAAATTTGCTGTCTGTACCCTGAAGTTTAGACCAACAATGCTGAACATCCTCCTCCTATCTCTCAGGGCTGGAGCTTGGGCTGGGAGGAGACCAGAAGCCTGACTTGCTGTGATGTATACAGTTCTCATTTAAGAAAAAAGTAATTTAATACTTTGGCTGCCTTATCCTCCTGTGCAACTTTATTTCTCATTCTGCTCCATAATGGTCTTTCTTCTTGGTTGATTGCATACTTTTGCACTTCAGACATGAAATTGAAGTTCTTTGTTATTCTAGAGAGGTTTCCTCCCAAACTCTACTGCCTTGCCTTTCTCATTCACCTTGGTGTGGAGCTTGCTTCTTCTCCCTTCCACTGCCCCATCACTTTTGGATGATATATACGTCCCACATAGACAGCACAGAATCCCGTGCAGTTGCGATACTTCTGTCCAGCCCAATTCTGCCCTGCTCTGCCACATTTCGGGATTTGTCAGCCTGTGTCTAAGCCTGCTCTGATTGTGAACTTTTTCCTGATGCCATACAATCTCTACCAAATATGGATGGTAACAATTGTGGCAGTGGATGGGCACGGACTCCACAACTTGATCCAGTGAAGACAATTTATTAAGCAATCCTACACTTCTTTTATAGACAGATCAGAGGGCTGTCTATACATTTGGCCCTTTATAATGTGCAAGCAGTATAATTTTAACACAGCCAGAGGAGCAACATACAGATTTTATGATCATTGTAGAGAACTCGTTGAGACTTAGGGATATGCACTGAAATATCTAAAATAGAACCTTCTTCTGTAGTCATATTCTGATCTATTTTTACTAAAAGTTCCCAGCTGGTCACCTCTAATCCACTGAGGCATCTATCAGTTTCACATCGACATCAAGCAGCTCTCTCTGGCCATCGTGTTGCCACTTCCTGCTGTGAATATCTTTAGCTTAGCTGGGCTTGCCACTGGCCGCTCTGTCTGTGGATGTTCTACCCCTTAATCACATCGGGATCACCATTTGTGGCAGTGGATGGGCATGGACTCTGCAACTTGATCCCGTGAACATGGTTTATTAAGCAATCCTATGCTTCTTTTATACACAGATCAGAGGGCTGTCCATACGTTTGGCCTTTTATAATTGGATACATATTTGTTTGTCTTAACACTAATTGGTTACAATGTATTTATGCAAATTAACTTCAACCTTGAACCCTTGTTCAGCTCTCTTTTCCTTTATCCTGTTTACCACTTTTCCTTAAGGACAGACCCTTGTTTTCATCAAGATCAAACCCAAATGCTTTCTCCCATAAACATTCACAGGTCAGTTTTTGGCATTGCAGAGTGCAGACCTCATAGAAATACAGCAGTATTGTCAGTGCTGGCAACTGGCAGGCAGTGTCCAGTGTCCTGGAAGCTACATTCCTAGAGTCTCCAATCTTTTCCTTATGGGTGGGAATAAAGGAACAGTAATTTTTCCCACTGTGAGCAGACAGAGATGCAGCTGAGGTCTTTCTGTGGTGGCCTGAATGTGACAGTTTTTAGAGTAATTAGAAGGAAGTAGCAGGAAGTGAGTGATCAGCTTTTAGAGGATATGGAGCCCACAAGGGAAGCAATGAATTGGGAGGAAGCATTCCTGGGACTGGATCTGTGTGTTGGAGAGAGTTGCCTATAAAATTGGGAGGAGCTCAAGGCAGCAGGATGAGAGCTCTAGTAGAAAGGAGAAATGAGATCTAAGTTGGAGGTGAAGTGCAAGGGGCTTGACTTCAAAAAGACTTCAGAGGCACAGGAGAATATGAAAGCTTGGATCAAAGCAGCTGAAAGATTTGCTTTAATATCTGCTTAGATCAAAAATAAAAGTCTGTATGGATTAGGAGTTAATCCACTAGTTTTAATCTGCCACATGTATTAGTTCCGCGAAGAAAATCATTGGGAGAGGAGGGCTGGTTTGGCTCAGTGCCCAGGATTTGAAGGCAGGTGATATATTCTTTCTTCCATGGGCACCCATTTTGCTTGTCCTGAAGCACACACCCTGCCCAAAGGAAGAGCCTGCCACACTGTTCGACCTGCTTCTTTGCAACTCCAAAGTCACATTGAATTTAACTAAGTGGGTTTCTCAAGCAGAAAAGAGCACCCAGAGCAAAATAACACAGCAATGACTAATAGGACAGGCGCGGGGTATGTTCACATGCTGATGGTGGTTTTGGCTGTCTGAACACAAGGTTCTGAGGGGCAGTAAAGGGCCATTTTATTAACACTTACCCCTCCAGTCCTGCTGCATTTGTCTTTTAAACAAACACCACTCAGTAACACACCCCTTCTTAAATGAAGGTTGGGGTCCAAATGTCTCCTTGCTTCAAACATTTTGCCCCTGAAATTTTTGGGAACAGCCTTCTCTATCCCTTCTTGTTTCCTTTCTTTACCAACACCAGTTGATTCCATAGAGTAAGTTCAGTTTCCACAGCAGCAGAAATGCTAAAGTTGCTGGAGAACACTTGAGGGATATTTTTTCCCAGCTATTTTTCAGTGTCAGTATGTTATATTGTCTCTTGTAACTAGTACAGGAAACTCTGTATTGATCTCTATATAGATAACAGACGTATACTTTTAGAAGCCTGGAATTTGGATTAGTTGGATTTAGGGGGTTTAATTTTCATATTTATCCTGTTCAGCAACAAACACATTATTTCTATAAACTGATGTGTCTTCCTTCTGTTTTGTGGGCCTGCATCTGTGCCACCTCAGGTGAAAGTTTTTGGCAGATACTCTAAGGTCAGTAAGGTTTGGCCTGTCAAGTACTAGAGTAGGATATCACAGGAGAAAGTATAGGGTGCCTCAGATAAGAGCCAGCACTGGAGCTGGGACTCAGTAGCAGCTAGTGCTGTGCTAGGACCAAGAAGGACTTTGTAATAGACAGCATGCTGTGGTGGCAGGTGTAAAGGGATTTGTGGCACTGTTCTTCTCCTAAACGTAGAGGATGATTGTTGAATGTGGTACCAGTTAAGGGTGAAAGGTGAAGATAACTGGGATTTTCCTCAAACTCCTTTACTTCTTCACAGATAGCCGAAGAGTGAGTGTTGGGAGAGGAAGAGGTTGATGGGTAGTAAAGCACTGGTAATAACAAGAGACAGGAGTGAGAGTAGTTTTTGACTGCTTCACTTGACCGACACACATTCGTGGAGAGTGTTTACCTGTGTTCCAGGCCTGAGGTTGCATAACTTCTTGCTTAACACCTCATTCTGGGAGGGGTGCTTGTGCCTTGTCAGCCCCTGAGAAATGTATCTGGGACTCAGTGGGGTACTGGCTAAAAGGCAATGATACCTTGCTTTTCCATATTACAACTTCAGGAAGGCTTTGTTGAGCTCTTCCAGGGGAGGGGTCTGCTCACAGGTGAGAGGGAAAATTGCATCAGTGATTTGAGGGAGAGCAGCAAAGCAGAAATAGTCAGTTTTTTCAGCTTAGAAGACAGTAAAAGTAGTCAGATGCCCCCAGGAGCAGCACTGGAAATAATGTCAATCAATACAATTATGAAACATCTAGGAAAGAGGTGAACTGTGAGGTGGGAAGATGTGCTGGAGGATGGCAACTAGGGAAGACATAGGTCCTTCAGAGGCATCTCACACTTCAACAAAAGAAGGCAATGGGACAGCCTTATGACACAAGAATTTCACTGTAGACAGGTGGTAGGAAATCTGTGCTGAAAGGAATAACAGAAACTACTTTGAGAACCATGAAGTGTGTAAGTGATGTGGACTTACTCCACTGAGACAGAGGGAGAGGGTGGGAAGGATATCATGAACAGATTTGTACTTAGTGTTGGTACAAAATACAAGCTGTTAAGCTGTGTTTAAAATAAAAGGAGGAGGAAACTGGATAATTCTGAGAGAGAGACTCTCATGAGGTTCAGTTTTATTCATCCCCCACTTCAAAAAAAATGAAGTAGTAACAGGCTGTGTGCCATATGTATAAGGAAGGATTTTCATGCCTCTGAGAAGAGGGGAGCTATAAACAAACAGAAACACTTAAAACTTTAGAGAAAGAAACAGTGTTCTTTCAGAATGACAGAGGGTGAATAGGCAGCTTGTACCTGCTGCTTTTCCATTACCTGTGGTGGTGGTGAGGGGGCTTCAATGCAGTCCATTTCTGTACTGTAATAGGGAATGTGCTGCACAGAGTGAAAATACTTAAAAAGATGGGTTTGGTACAGTTAGAAAATGGGAATTGTGGATCACTGCAGATGTCAGATTTGCTACTGAGAGGAACTTTACACACAGGGTCAGGGAAGAGTACAGGAGCTCTTGATGCAACAGCAAAGAGGAATTTTTGGTGAAATTCAAAGGCAGTCCTTGAGATCGATTTTTACAGGCTTGAAGCTACCCAGTGCAACTCATTGCTATAAACAAACATTGCAGAAGTAGAATGCTGTTTCTCTTCTTGGGCCATAAAAATACTCCTTGCTGGCTTTGCTACACAGGTGAAGGTTCAGAACTAGATCCTGCTAGTTCTGCATGGGAAAGGAAGGTCTCTTCTGAGATGACTGTGTTTACGTCTAGCTGGTGCCTCATCCCAGTGTGCTTTTGAGTCTCTGGTTGAACCTGTGAAGTAGTTCCTGCAGTGTGGTAGCAATGATGCACAACATGCTGGCAGTTTCAGTCACTCCCCTGGCTGCAAGGTGTCTGCTGTAAGCTTTGTGGGAAAGGAATATACTGCTTGGTGAGTGCAAAGGTAGATTCATAGATTGATTCATAGAATGGTTCAGGTTGGAAGGGACCTTAAAGATCATCTAGTTCCAACCCCCTTGCCATGAGCAGGGGCATCCCCACTAGACCAGGTTGCTCAAGGAACACTTCCAGGGAAGGGGCAGCCACAACCTCCCTGGGCAACCTGTTCAGTGTCTCAGCACCCTCATCATGAAGAACTTCCTCCTGACTTCCAGTCTAAATCACCCCTCTTCCAGCTTGAAACCATTACCCCTGGTCCTACCACTACAAGCCCCTCCCCAGCTTTCCTGTAGCCCCTTTCAGGTACTGGAAGGCTGCTATAAGATCTCCCTGGAGTCTTCTCCAGGCTAAACAGCCCCAACTCTCTCAGCCTTTCCTGTAGGAGAGGTGCTCCAGCCTTCCAGTCATCCTCATGGACCTCCTCTGCATGCCTTCCTTCCTTGTGTTGGGGGCTCCAGATGGGATCTCACGAGAGCAGAACAGAGGGGGAGGATTGCCTCCCTCGACCTGCTACTCACGCTTCTCTTGATGCGGTTGGCTTTCTGGGCCGCAAGCAAACATTGCCAGCTCATGTTGATTTTTTCGTCAGCCAGCACCCCCAAGTCCTCCTCAAGGCTGCAACCAGGGATCGCTGTCCCCTGCTGCTACGGAGCACTGAGGACCTCAGTCCCAAAGCGTTTTGATGCTGATTTATTGTTGTGGTTTAATGCCAGGGGCAACTAAGTGCAATGAAACAGCGCAAGACCGCTTGCTCACTGCTCCTGCCAGCAGGATGGGGTGAGGGAAGAGAACTGGGAACGTAAAAGTGAGAAAACTTGTGGGTTGAGATAAGAGCAGTGTAATGATGTGGTAATAATGACAACAGCATAATGCTAATGAAAAATAATGCAACTAACAATCTTTCCTGAAGAAAGATAAGTGATGCCAATGAAATCGATTGCTCACCACCAATCAACCTGTGCTTAACCAGTCCCTCAGTAATCACCCTGGCCAACTTTCCCCTTGGTTTATAGCAGAATGTGGTATGCTATGCACTGGATATCCCTTTGGGCAGCTGGGGTCAGCTGTCCCAACTGTGACCCCTCCCATCTTGTACTTCCCAGTCTACTCACTGGTGGGATGGGGTGAGGAAGAAAGGCCTTGATGCTGTAAAAGCCACTGCTAACCAATAGCTAAAAACATCCCTGTGTTATCAGCATTGTTTTCAGCACATGTAGTTATGCAAAAATAATGCAAGTTAGCAAGCTTTACTGCTCCAAACAAGGACCTAATGTTTAACTGGTGTGAAACCCAAGACACAGAGCTGCAAAGCAGTGTGAAAGAAGTCATGCAACAAACTGCTGCTATAGTAGAGGTTGGAATAAGCCTTGAAGTCCAGAGCTCTGCTCATTAGCATGTGTTGCCTTTCATTTTCTACAAGTAATATTTATTAAAAGTATTTCTGCAGTTGTTAACTGTATGTGGCTTTCACGTCAGCAGCACTTGCTGGGAGGTGTAGGGCTTGTGGCACTGGTGTCCCAAAAAAGCTGCAGTTCTCTATCCTTCTGTGCTGTGCCTCACACAGCTGCAGGAACATCGTGCTGTGAGTCATGGACTAGCCCTACTTTCATATCACGGTATGTAAAGCTCTCAGTGGGACTGAGTCAAACATATCTCAGTCAACACCGTTTTGCCCTAAGAAACAAACTAGTCCACAGAGGCTCTTATTCTTTCTGTGGAGGACTGGGCACTGGCTGTTGCCAAAAAATCTCTGGCACTGGATTCTTCATCTTAAGACAGGTGCTTGCCTTGTAGGATTTCTCAGCGGGTGGAGGCCAGTCGGGCACAGCTTCAGGCAATCAGTGAGAGAGTCACACTGGCCCAAGCAAAGATTGAGAAGATAAAGGGCAGCAAGAAGGCTATTAAGGTAATGACTTCTGTGAAGGCTTGCATGGCCTCCCTTCTTCCTTCCACCTTCTCTCCTTCTGCCTTCTCTCTTTGCTCCTGATGTAAGCTCTGGAGAAGCACAGGTGCTCAGCTGCTGTCTGCTTGTTTGTCCATGCTGTGCTGCTGAGCAGTGTTGTGATGAGAATTCTCTTCCAATTCTCTTCCAACTCGGCCAATTGATGGATTTTAGAGCAGTGACTCACGCAGCTTCTGGTCTTACAAAGTCTGTATAAGTTACTGCTGCAGCTTCTCACTAAGAAAGAGAAAAGGCACGTACTTATACTAAACCAAAACCCTCTCACCTCTGACTCACAGACACTTTGGCTGTTTGAATTAAAGCTACTTGTTAGAGACCCTCCCCTTAGTGCTTCTTAATCTCACAGAGCCATGTGAAACTGGTGAAAACTTCTTGCCCCGTTTTTACCTCCATTTCATACTGTGTTCTAAATTCCTTCCCTGACAGTGGGAGGATATGGTCTCCTGGTACATACAGAGACAAGTTACAGCACTTGCACATTCTGAAGTGACAGCCCATGCATGATTTGGTCTGTGCAGAAGCCTGTTGACTCCAGGGCTGTCCATTTCCACCAGCAGCACACATTGTGAACTTACGACATCTTGTATTTCTGTAGGGTGGGATTACTTAGTTGTTTTTTTCAGTCCCTCCCTGTCTCTCCACAGGTATTTTCCAGTGCCAAGTATCCAGCCCCTGAACGGCTGCAAGAGTACAGTTCAATTTTTGCTGGTGCAGAGGACCCAGCTAAGCAGAAATGGCCAAGACACAAGATTCAGAGCAAACACCGAGCACTGGATGAGAAAGCTCTGCAGGTAAGGAGGAGAACAGACCTTGAGATGAATAAGTAAAGAGAAACTGTGAGGCTGTTAGTCTCCTTGATGAAGTAGACCAGGGCTTTAGGATACAGGCTGGGAGCAGAACTTCTTTTCTACTTGGCTTGTTGGTGGGGAGCTGGGAAGTTCACAGAGCTGCAAGTTTGAAGGGGTGTTGTCTGCAACAGCTGGTACTGCTGATGGTTCTGAAATTCTGAGTTCCTTTGTCCTGTGGATTGAGTGGCAGAAAGAGGCTTCTTAGAGAGAAGTGGTGGCTTTGACAGGAACTACTACCAAAGGATTTGGGTGAACATCTCCCCAGACTGGAAGGCAAGGAGGAGGAGTTACTGTGCTTAAAGTTTAAAAGTTGCTGAGTATGCACTGTGCTAGGGGTAGCAGATGTGCTATTCCTGGCAGGTTAGGGATGAACCTGGCAACTCCCCTGCTCTCCATCCCTACAGAGACTTCCTTCCTCATCCTTGTGTGCCTTGGCCCAAAAATAAAGCCGCCACTGAATAATTTATCACACTAAACTTTCCTGAGTTTTAATGGAGCTGAAACATCACACAGTGAGGTAGTTATGAATATTTCAGCCAGGTCAGAGGAGCAGGGTTGCTGGGCGAATGGACAGCTGGCACACTTAAGCAGAGTTTGTGCTTCCTTGAAGCCCAGGCAGTGTAGTGCAGGGCAGAGCTGTGTGGGACTGGCTGGTGGCTGGCCAGGGCAGGCTGATGGCACTTGTGCTGTCTGTCTGGTGGCCTCATCCCATCAGAGGGTGTTGGAGAAGCAGAAGCAGGCTGTGAATGGACATGGGAGATGCTCTTCCGCCCTGAAGGGCTGGTGCAGATACACAGCTCCTCGCACAGGGAAGGAATTACAAAGAGCATCAGCTGGTAAGAAGCTTTGTCCCACAGAGAAATGGTGTGCCCATCCAACAGCCCTGCTGTCTCTAGTAGGCTCTGCATGCCCTTCTCCATGGAAGGCCCTGCAAGTCTGCCTGTGATGCCACCTCTTCACTGTTCCAGGCAGTCTTTGTACGATTGCCATATGACCAGAGCTGCCACAGGGACTTTGTTGCAGGCCCTGAGGGATGTTTGTATTTGTTCCATCCCCTCTGTGACCCATCTTTTGATCTTCGGGTTGTCGATCTCCCTCTGGGTTTGCCGCCCCTACCTCGTGCAGCACTCTTGTTATTCTTACCAAGCTCACATGCACATGAGTAGTCCTGCAGCTCTTCTGTAGGGTGGGGGAATGCTGCTGTGCTGGTGAGTGGCTGTCAGCTGATCAAGGATGAAAGGCCTGCATCAGAAGCAGCTGGTACACACAGTGAGGCTCAGTGCAGCCAAACCATGACCACATTCCAGGGGGACAGGCTCTTCTTGGCCATAGATAAGCACAGCGCCTGATGGGCCTTGTCGTAATGAAATGTGACGGAAGGAAATCTAATGTTTGTATGTATGCCCTCCTCAATTATTCAGGGCTTTCAGCAGGCTCGCTGCCTGTTTTCACTTCTAATGAGGGCCTCTTTGCTGGGAGTGGTCACAGTAGCCTTTGCTAAGTTCGCTTACAGGCACACACACTCCCCTCCAGGAAAGCAAGCTCCACATGCGTCAGTTTGAGGGTAAGTGGTGGCAGCCTCTGTTCAGTGTTTATGGTTTGTGCTCTGGGGGAAGCAGCTGAGTTGGAAATGTGTATGCTTTTGCAGTTCTATTTAATGCTTCCCTCCTGGGAAATTTTTCCTTTCCCCCTCCACACCCCACACAAGTGAAAACTCAGCTGTTGCAAGGACACTGTTGAGGTTGAAAAGGTAAGTGCTGATGGGTAAGCGTGCAAGAAAGGAGGCCATTGTGATAAGACCTCACTTTTCTCATTGCTGTGGTAGCAGCTAGACAGGGTTGAACAGTGAGTTGCTGCAGCTCTGTGTGGTTTCTGAGGTGCTAGGCACTGTCTTTGTGGTGGGACCTGTGTCCAGGTCCTGCAAGTGCTCCTCAGAAGGCTGGAAAAGGAGGTGGCAGACATAATCTGACTGGGCTCAGTAAGAGATCCAAGCAAAAGTTACAGTCTGCTGCCAGAGTAACTTTATAAAGCTTCACAAATGTCAGCAGCTTGTCATGTCCTCGTGAATTCTGCCTCTATCATGGGCATGAGCAGGGTGAACTGGGTTTTTGGCACTTGCTCATCTTCAAGTGCCTTTCCAGGTAGACTCAGCACATCACTGCCATGGGAAGAATGGGATTTCTGAACCTAAGAACCAGGGCTAAGTTTTATATTTTTAACTGTAGACTGTTAGGGAGAGAAGTGCCTGAGAATGCAGACTCCTTAGGAGTATGATCCTGTGGTGACAGAACCCAGATTGGGGTATTCAAGCATTCAAGTCCCTGCCCCATGACTTCTGTATGTTGAGGTTGCTGGCTTAAGGCCTTAACATGAGTCCCTATAAGAAAACCCCTTTTTAAATGGGATGTTAACTTGTAGAATTCACTGTTGCAGGATGCTGTTGACAGAAGGTGCTGGTTCTAAATTTCAGATCAAGGTGCTTCACAGAATGACAGAAATACTGAGGCTGGAAAAGACCTCTGAGATCATCAAGCCCAGCCTATGACCTGACATCACTACAATCAGCTAGACCAGGACACTAAGTGCCATGTCCACTCATTTCTTTAAAACCTCTAGGGATGGAGACTCCACCACTTCCCTGGGCAGTCCATTCCAGTGTCTGATCACCTGTTCCCTGAGAAAGGGCTTCCTAACATCCAGCCTAACCCTCCCCTGGTGTAGCTTCAGACCCTGCCCTCTTGTCCTATCACTAGTTGCCTGAGGGAAGATCCTGACCCCCATCTGGCTACAACATCCCTTCAGGTAGTTTAGAGAGTGATGAGGTACCCCCTGAGTCTCCTGTTCTCCAGGATAAACAGCCCCAGCTTCCTCAGCCTCTCTTCATCAGACTTTCCCTCCAGTCTTGTCCCCAGCCTTGTTGCTCCTCTGGACCTGGTCTAGCCCCTCACACTCTGTCTTGAAATGAGAGGCCCAGAACTGTCCCCAGTACTCATGGGAAGGCCTCACCAGTGCCCAGTTCAGGGGGAGAATTACATCACTAGTCCTGCTGGCCTCACTGTTCCCGATACAAGCCAGGATGCCATTGGTCTTTTATGCCACCTGGGCACATTGCTGGCTCCCGTTCAGCCAGTTGTCAACCAATACTATGAGATCCCCTCTCTGCCAGGCTGCTATCTCAATGGATATCTCACTGGTATCTCAGTGGATGAGCCACTCATCCCCCAGTCTGTAGCTCTGCAGGGGGTTATTGTGGTCAAAAGGTAGGCACTTGACCCTGTTAAACTTCATCCCACTGGCCTCAGCCCATTGACACAGCCTGTCCAGATCTCTCTGCAGCATCCTCCTCCCCTTCAGCAGGTCAACACTCCCCCCCCAACTTGATGTCATCCATGAATTTACTAAGGGTAGGTTTGATCTCATCCAGGTTATCAGTAAAGAGGTTGAATAGAGCTGGGGCCTAGCACTGGGACACCACTGGTCACTGAACACCAACTAGATGCAGCGCCATTCACAACCATTCTCTGTGCCCGGTCATCCAGTCAGTTTTTGACTCAGTGGAGGGTGCACCCATCCAGGCCATGGGCTGCCAGCTTTTCCATGTGTCAAAGGTTTTGCTGAATTCTAGGTAGACACCATCCACAGCCTTCTCTTCATCCACTTGGTGACTCGCCCCATTGTAGAATGAGATCACGGTGGTTAGGTGGGACCTTCCTTTCCTAAACCCATGCTGGCTGTGCCCGATTGCCTGGTACTTGTGCAAGACCAGCACTTTGGCAGCATTTAAATTCAAAGGATTAGGTAGAGCCTCATGCTCACTGCTTTTAGAACTGCCTTGGATGAGACTTAAAAGTGAATGTAGGTAATGGTTGGTTTCTCGCTCCGCCCTTAAAGTGACATACGGTCTTCCAGTGCTAATTGAAATCTACAGAGAGAATTAAAATAAATAAATAAATAAATGTCTGTGGCTTGAGGGCTGTGTGTGAACGCTTCTAGCAAAAACGTCAGTACTCCCTCGTGCTTGAAAAATTAAACATTGGGAAATGAATATTAATGATCAGAAGAAGCTCTGTTCTCGAATCTCTGCTTCTGTAGTCTCTAAATAACAAGTTAGATATTTTTGCCTGTAAGAATCTGAGATGTTTGTTTCACTTATTTCTCACAAGTTGGAACATGTTATGTGGGGAGGGAAAAAACCCCAGATGCATCTAAACCTCCCAGGCTTTTTCTTAGAGCATTTTATAGATGCAGAGCATCGTATGAACTCAGTGGATTAACTGAGCTGTGAGTAAGCCATTTCCCAGGATTTCTGGCTACCAAATTCAAACCTAAAATTTCAGTTAGCAGAAACTGCTTCTGTTGCTGTGACATGGTCTTAAAACTGAACCAGCAGTGGTCTTCATTTTCCCTGTACAAGCACAAAGAGGGAAGAAGGAACCAGAGAATAGAATGAAGTAGGGTTGCTGGAAGGAGTGAGCAGTAGGAAGCTGCAGATGGTGTTTGCAGTGGCCAGCTTCTGGTGATGTTATGGTATAAAGTGGTATAAATATTCTGGAAGTGTTGGAGGGGGCCTTGAGCAACCTGACGTGGTGGAAGGCATGTGTGCCCAAGGCAGAAGGGTTGGAACTAGATGATCTGTAAGATCGCTTCAAACCCAAACCATTGTATGATTAAACACCATCTCATGGCTGCCACTTGTTCTGGTTTGTGAAGAAAGAACAGGAGCTGTGTGTGGAGAGGGGTCTCAGGTGGAGGTTTCTCCATCCAAGGCTGTCTGTGGGTTCAGGAACTTCGATGCCTTTCCTCCCTCCACACCAAAGTGTGCTGTAGGCACTGAGCTTCATCGTCCCCAAGCATCTGGCAGCAGGCATTTCACGCTAGCTGAAACACTGGTCTGATCTAGGATGGCAAATCCTGTTCTCTATAAGTCAGGTAGTTCAGATGTAATAAGTCCTTTTCTAAAGGGAGCTCTATATATTATGCATGAAGTTTTAGAACCGAGAGAGGAGATTTCAGTTCATTAGAGTTGAAAACTCCTGCAAATCCCTCGGGCTTTGCAAGGCCATCTGGCACACGTTCCACTCTGCACGCTCCCTTCTGGCTGAGCTCTTGCCTAGTGCAGGCACTCTTTTTTCTTAACCTTTTTCCTTTGTCTCCCTTGCATCCCCCACCATCGGGATAACAGCTCTTAAAACATCAACTGAAGGCAGCGCAGGGAAGGTAATAGAGATATTTGGGAGACTGTCTGCATGAAAATATCTAGCAATTGGAGATTCTGTAACAAATGCCTTTTAGACTGCAGTGTTTGATCCCTACCTCTGTCCAGAAAGCCTGGGTGGTGGGTTTGTTTCAGTGGATCCTTGCCACAGCAACATCTGTTAAGTGTGACCCGTCCATGGCACCAGAAGCACTTGTCATGGATCTGAACTGCTGACACTTGATTGAGCGTGGAGTTGCCGTGTTGTCCATGTGCTTCCTTGCTCAAAGGGAAGTGAAGAGGAAGCAGTAGGGTTCCCAGACTGTGCAGTAGATCCAGCAGTGTGGGTTGTGGTGGCAGGGGAGGGAAGTTTCAGCAACTGTGATTTCGATGTCTTACAACCTCTTATGTGTCTTCTTGCAGGAGAAGCTCAGGTACTTCCCTGTGTGTGTGAGTACCAAAATTCACCAGGAGGATGACGCAGAAGAAGGTCTTGGCAGCCTCCCCAGGAACATCAGCTCCCTCAGCTCCCTGCTGCTTTTCAACACTACTGAGAACCTGTGAGAACTAGAACAGTGCTGTGCTACTCCTCTGCTCATGCTTGTCTTCAAAGAAGCTTTCCCTTCCCTGGGGGCAGCAGTAACACCTTGCTTTCTGGGGTGTCTTGTATACCCGGCTCCTGATAGGACAGGGTTTGGCATACTCCAACCTTTTCTTTCTCGCTCTTCCCTTTGGCTGGGAGGAGTTGTTTTGTCTGCACATGATCCTCCATTAACCAGCATTCAGCCCACCTTTGCACTTCCCTTCCCCAACTTAGTTTTTCCTGTCATACCCCTTGTAGTAAATTCTCTCCAGCCTTGAAAGCTGCTCTGACTCCTGCCTTTCTGTGCCCTGTGCACCTGCCTGGGTTCTACTGCTTCTCCTGAGGGCTCTGCACATCAGTGCTTTACTGCTGCAGTGGCTGTAATGTTTCCGCTGACTTTCACTGCAGTTCACTTTCCCATTGGACTCTTGCCTTCTGCTGCTAAAGAGCTTCTTTAGGTCCTTCATGAGCTTTCAGCTGCTGGATCTCCTCTTTCTTTCTCTGAGCCACAGCTTATTTCCCTTCTTTATCTTTCCTCCTGCCCCTTGACTGACAAGCTGCCGGGAGAGATTTGTGCAGCAGTAGGTTGTAGGTTCTTAGGTATGCTGTTTGTTCGAGCCTTGGCTCTCAAAGCCGTATCACCTAAATGCTTGTCCTTTACTCTTAGGTACAAGAAGTATGTTTTCCTTGATCCTCTGGCTGGAGCAGTTACCAAGACCCATGTGGCTCTGGAAACAGAGACGGAAGAGAAGCTCTTTGATGCTCCTCTCTCCATCACCAAAAGGGGACAGCTGGACCAACAAGTGAGATGCAGCTGTGGGGATGTTAATTGCTTCCTCTTGAGGAAATTGTCCCTAGCTCTTTGAGAGGAGAGGGTTTCTGTAGGGTGGAGAGCACGTACGAGAATGGCCCCCCATGGGGCTGCAGGCTCTGTTACCCACCAAAATGACTACTTGTTTTTGAGTTTGAAGTCCTGGTTTGGGCTTGATGGATGACAGAAAGCCCTTGAACTTGACAGGTGTTTGTCTCTGCTCAAGGCATTGCTGGGTGTTGTAAGAAGAGTAATGTACTATTGATTCACTTTGCTGCTGAACCTCAAGGGTCTGTAGGATTTTGGAAGCTACATCTCTTGATAGTCTCCTTGTGATACTTCCTGAGCCTTGTGAGGATTGTGAAGCTGAGGTGCCATGGCTGGAAGGAGGCCTGTGCCTATTGTTCCTGCTGGGAAGGAGCGCCTGGTGGTGCAAGTGACCAGCCAGTATAAGCAAAGAGTTGTGCTTGGTGTGGGCATGGGGCAGGCAGAGCATCAACCCAGCTGCCCCAGCATGTTCCTGACTTTGTCCCCAACACTTGCACTGGTCATACCTGGAGCTTTGCTGATAGGTGATTGAATGTGTGAGTTGGGGATGGGGAAGGAAGCCTGGGAGTGGTTTTCTCATCATGCTGTACTGGATGAGATGGCAGTGTGTGTAGCAAAGAGCACTCCATTCACAGTGCACTTTTGGTAACGTTTTGGCTGCATGTTGCGCACAAAACGAATATCTAACTACTTGGTTGTGCTTCTGCATCTCAGAAGCAGTTCAGGCACCATTCTCTTCTGGAAGAGAAGGAACTGCACTAAGGTACATGGCAAAAGTACATGCCTGAGGCCTCCATGGGAGGACAGAGTCCACTTGCAAGAAACCTAGAAAAGTCCTGCACCTCTTTCTTCTCCTGCAGCTTGCCTTGTCCAAGGAGGTAGCTGATGAGCAGCCATTATACCAAGGCACACAAACCCAGCACTGACTTGTCTAGGCTTTTCCTGGCAGTGCTCATCTGTTGCAAGATAAAGCAAGTGCATTAATTACTGCCTTAACTTTGAGTTTTGTTTCTTTTAGGTAGCTGAAAATTACTTCTACGTGCCAGATCTGGGTCAGGTCCCTGAGATTGATGTGCCATCCTACCTGCCAGACCTGCCTGGCATTGCTGCAGATCTTATGTACAGCGCTGATCTGGGCCCTGGCATTGCACCGTCTGCCCCTAGCAGTGCTCTTCCAGAGCTGCCCACTTTCAACACTGAGTCAATGGAGCCTTTGCAGCCAGGTATGCCTCTGCTCCCAGGACCCTGTGAAAACAGAAGGTGCAGGTTGCTAGAAGGTGGATACAGAGCAGATAGTCTCTTGGTAGAGATCTCTAGATGGATGTTGGAGATACCTCTGGTTTGTACTTAGGCCTGAGTCAGAGCTGCAGCCTGCTTTTCAGCCTCCAGGCCCTTCTCCTCCCTCATCCTGTGCATGGCTAGGGACTGCCCTTGTTGCAGCCCAGTGCAATGCCCTTGGGCCAGCTGGGCAGGTCCAGTGGGATGCAGTTGGAGAAAGCAGAGTAGGGGAATCTCAAACCTTGTGATGGCCTTTACTTGCCATTAAGAGATGCTGCATGGGGTAGGAGCCATTTGCCAGAGTGCCTCCTGAGGACTCTTGATCAGTTGCTGCTGAAGCTCTCAGTGTGCTGTTTTCTGGGACACTTCAGATGCAACTTCTTTTGTTTTTTAGACATTCAAGATACTGAGCTACTGCCACCACCTCCACCACCACCTCCACCACCACCTCCTGTTATGCAAGCAACTGTGCCTCCTCCTCCCCCCCTACCCCAGCCCACAACCCCGTCTGAGCCAGCCCGAGCAGCAAGAGAGGAGAGCAGCAATCCAGTGCCTTCAGGTAAGGATGGGCTTCTCCACAGCTTCACCAGCAGAACCTGGCTGACCTTTTGGCTTTGGACTGGGCCCTTGGTTGTTGGTTCCCTGTGGCCTCCCAGCCTTCTGGCAGAGGAGGGAAAACTGATCCCACCTGTCTAGGAGCCACAGGCCTTCACTTCCCTCTTGATGGGGCTGCTGCTGGCTGGCCTGAGCATAAGCTCATCACTCAGAGGTGTCTGGGCCAGGCTTATCACCCTAGGCAGAAGCTGATGGGGTATGGGAACAGCCCTTTTAATGAGGATTTGGCTGGTGCATTAACCCACAGCTGCTTCCTGTCCTGCCTGTCCCTGCAGCTTCGGTCCACGGAGCCCCAAAGGAGGTAGTGAACCCCTCTACTGGGCGTGCCAGTCTCCTGGAGTCTATCCGCCAAGCTGGTGGCATTGGGAAGGCCAACCTCCGCAGCGTCAAGGAGAGAAAGCTGGAGAAGAAGAAGCAGAAGGAGCAAGAACAAGGTGATACTGAGAGTCAGGCAGAACCAGACTTCCTTGCTCTCTGCCCCAGGCTGGGGAGCTGTAGGTCTGGGGGAAGATGGGCAAGTCAGGAGCACAGCAGATGTGCAGAGCAGAAAGGCCGTGTCTCTCCTCACAGACTGGGGTAGGTCTCAGGTGTTTCCCATTCAGCCAAAGCTCTACTGCTGTGCTAAACCCCATCTGCCAAAAGGGTATTCATGTTCTTCATGGAGACCAGCTCAGGCTCCAGCACCTGTAGCAGCTGTGTTGCAGGGGCCAGACACACAGAGGAAACCCTGGACCAAGAGGGACATGGACAGACAAGACAGTTTAGGCAGCTGTGGAGAGTATTGATGGAGCAGGCTTGGCAGACTGAGATGCAGATTCTCAGCCCATCTTGCATTTGTCCAGAAGATGCTGGTACCTTGCGGGGCCTAGTGTTTTCCTGAGCTGAAACAACCATAGTGTGAGCGATTACAGGCATGATACAAGATTTGAGGGGGCTGGGGTTTTTTTAGATGTAATCTGAAGGCAGTATTGCAGGAGAGCATTTTCACCACGCTGATAGGTTCACACTGATGCTTCTTATCTGCCTTGTTTTGCTCTGTTTCAGTGAGAGCTAAGGGAGAAAGTGGAGATCTGATGTCAGACCTCTTCAACAAACTGGTGCTGAGACGCAAAGGTACTGTGTTATCATGGAATCAGTTAAGTTGGAAAGGACCTTTAGGGTCATCAGGTCTCCAGCTGTTAACCTCACTGTGCCAAGCCCTCTGCTAAACCGTGTCCTTGATCTGCATGACTTGTAAACACATCCAGGTATAGTGATTCCAGGGTGGGTTGTGCCTTCTCCCTAGGAAGGAGGAAGAGCACTTTGTGGCACCTTAGTTGTCAGCCACAGCACTAGAAAGAGGAACATTTTCTCTGGTGAGCATGGCACCGCACATCTGGGAGAGTCTTCACAGAGAGCAAGCAGAGGAATGTCCACCTCAGGTGCCATTGGAGGTGCTAGAGGAGGTTACACATCCAAGGCAGAGGATGGGCTTTGAAAGCTTCTTGTAAGGAAGAGACAGCACTGTTTTGTAGTTCAGTGCTGGGGCAGCTGGACACACATGGGTGTCCTCAGAGGCACTGGAGTTGCCCAGAGACCACGACAGGTACTCAGGGCAGTTAGAACCAGTGTCCCCTCTCAGCACCTGGCACAGGGTTGCTCATGTGAAGCTGTAGTGAACAGTCCTTGGCACAGGGCTGTGGTAGTGGTTAAATATGTTGGCCACCCTGCTTGCCTGGGTCACCTGGGTGCTGGAGCACAAGGTAAGGTTTTCCTCCTCCCCTTTCCTGAGCCTGTTCTCTAGTTCCGAAGCGTCACTCACTGGTGATTTTCCTTCCCTCACAGGTATTTCAGGGAAAGGCCCAGGAGCTTCTGGGAATGCTGATGCTCCTGCAAGTCCTGCTGGTGGTGCCTTTGCTCGTATGTCAGACTCCATACCACCCCTTCCACCCCCACAGCAGCCCGTGGGGGAGGATGACGATGATGACTGGGAGTCATAGATGGGATCAGCTGAGCATCAGTGTGAATCCCATGACTCTTGAACTAAATACCTTTGAGAGACATCAGTCTATAGCAGTACCTCCTGGAAGGTGGGCACTGGTGTTTCAGGGGGACCCTGTCCTGTCTTTCTGAAGAAGAATCAGAGCAACAGAAGCTCACTAACTGCTGCTGAGGTGTTACAGCTATCAGTGAGGAGTTGTCTGCTGTCTGTCATTCTCCACCCCAAATGCTACATTCCACATCGAATGCTGCTGCTCATGCTGGCACAGCTGGCGGGCAGTGGAGCAGCCTGTGCTCAGGGGATCAGAACTAGTACTGCTCCTGCTTTAAAGGGCCCTCAGTCTTTCTTAATGTGACTGTTGACAACTGCAAAAGCAGCTGTTGCAGGCAAACAGCCCTTGCCTCATTTGTCTCCTTGCTGCTTGTTTGCTGAAGCTGGGGTTTACCTGGTTGTTGCTAGAACAGAGAAGGAGCTCACATCCCATTGAGAGAGGGGGGTCTAATTCCTGGTGCCTCTACAGTTACTGGTTTCTTTTTTGACTTGGCTTATGGTAATGCTTTGCCTAGTGCTGACTGGAAACATCAATAAAGTTGGAAGGAAGCAGCTCCTTGCAGCCTTTGCTGTTGTAAAAACAGGAAGTGTTCTCAGTGCAGTGTTAGGGGTGGGAGCTAGCTAGTCACAGGGCTGGGGGCACTAGCTGCTCCTGCTGCTGCATTCACTGGGGTTAAGGCACAGCCTAAGCAGGGTTCTTTGCACCCACTGAAAGGGCAGGAGACTTCTGATATCCCTTTCGCAGAAGGGGCATAATTTCTCATTAGCAGCTGGCTAATTAACACAAGGGAGCAGGTACCAGCTCTGTGCCTAATTACAAGTCATGTTTTCATTGTGAAGAGCCTCCAGAGGTAACACCCAGCTGTTGAAACTGGGGTGAGAGAAAAACAGCTCCACAGACTCCACAGAAAACTTGCTTATGATGACAGAAAGCTGGAGACAGCTGGGGGATTACAGAACTGTAGGATTACCTAGCTGTCCCCGGGTTTATTACTGCCCTGCAGCACTGGCCCATGAAATAGAAAAGCAGCCCAGGAGATCTATGCTAAATAAAAAAGGATAAAGCTTTTACCATTTTCACAGGAAGTTACTTTGAATTCCAAAGCCTAGGGGTTAAAAGAGCAGGGCAATCTCTACTTAGGCATGATTAAAGCAGAGGTACTATGCTGTATCTGGCTGTATCTTTGTTTCCCTGAGAGTGAACTGCTCCTTCACACTTCCCTGTTTGAAGGAAGACAGAAAGAAGAGGCTGTTACCCACAGCTGTCCTGTGTCTTACCGGTCTGACTGCAATTCCGGTGTGACCCAAACGAATGGCCTGACCTTTTACAGTACTGGTGAAAGGCTCTGTGTTTCTACTGGTTATCCAGGCCCATACACGTCATGGTTCACTCAAAATAATTACACTCCCTCTCTGCAAGTGTTTGGCTTGGAAACATTTAATCAATTTAAATATCTTAACAGCTGTAAACAAGCAGGAGCCTGCCACTACTCCCTTTGCCTGCCTCAAACCTACACCTAGTTTTCCCTCCTGGAAAGCTGAAGGTCGTCCTTCATCCAGCATCTCATGGTGTTTGGAGGTCATCTCACCCTCACAATGCTCAGATACTGAACAGTAAACAAACACAAGGGAGACAAGGTAGAGAATCACGAACTCCTCGCTACAGAAAAGCGGGAACTTGCGTTGCTTCAGGTGTTCTTCAGAGGTGTAGCTCACAGAGCTGACCTAGAGCCTGTTCTGTGGTCCACATCACAGGGCATGAGTCTTCCCTCGATAGAACTAGGAACATAGAAAAGTTTGCCTTACTCCCAAGTGAAGTTTTGAGAGACGTACACCCGGGTATAACAGCAAACAGCCTAGGCAGCGGTACGTAATGCACAAGTGCTGACCTTTCGTAACTCTGCAAACGCTGACCCAAAGGAAGGCTTCACCTGGGTTCTCTCCCTGATCCACTGCGGCAGTTTGTTGAAGGTGGCAGGGCGTGCGTACCTGTGGTCCAGGAGCAGGATGCTTGCAAAGTCCTTCTGATGGCGGATGGCTCTGCCTGTACACAGCACACAACTGTTAAAACAGCTCACTGTCTGTTAGGGAGCTCACGTTCCTCTCATCTCTGCTTAGAGTGACTGGTTTTCCCCACCTTCCTGCTTCAGTGCAGGTGTGTTTTGCATTCCCCCTCCTGTCCAAGGAAAGATGACATTACCTATGGACTGGTTTACTGCCTTCATGCACAGGTTTTCAATCAGTGCTTTGCTAGGTGCCTGGCCAGTAGCTCTGGGCTGGAAAGGAGAAAGAGGCAGGACTGAACACGAGGCAGATTTAAACCAAACTAGAGAGCCTTAATGACAAAGTGAGGCAAATACTTTTACCCCTGCAGAGAGAGTGGGTGGCTGTGCAGACCCCAAGCTGAGAGCAAAGAGAGAAGAAAGGTTACAGTCAGAAAACTATGAGAATTTACAAAGAGTAAGCACAGGGCATGCTTCAAGATAGGAAACTTGTGTCCAGCTGCCCAGGAACATCATCTCTGGCAGGCAGTGAGAAAGAACAAGGGAACCAAAAGTGAACCTGGCAAGTAGCTTCTAGCACCCTGCTGCCTCATTTGGGATGAGGGGACTTTACTCCCCTGACAAACTGGAGTTCCCATTAAGCCCCAGTGGTGTTTCCCTCCACTGAGCTTCTTCCTTGAAGCCTCACCAGGCATTACCTCAAGTACTGGAGGCAGTTCTGGGCTCCTCGTTTCAAGAAAGAAATTGAGGAGCTGGAGTGGGTCCAGAGGAGCAACAACGCTAGGGAAGGGACTGGAGGGAAAGGTTTATGAGGAGAGGCTGAGGGGGTTGGGGGTGTTTAGCCTGGAGAAGAGGAGACTCAAGGAGGACCTTCTCTATAACTACCTGAAAGAAAGTTGTAGACAGATGGGGGTCCCAGACAACTAGTGATAGGATGAGAGGGCAGAGCCTGAAGCTGTACCATGGGACAGTCAGTTGGATGTTAGGAAGCCCTTCCTTGTGGAAAGGGTGATCAGATGCTGGAAGAGACTGCCCAGGGAAGTAGTGGAGTAGCCATCCCTGGAGGTGTTTAAGGACAGACTGGATGTGGCACTTAGTGCCCTGGTCTAGCTGACTGTGGTGATGTCAGGTCACAGACTGGGCTGGATGATTTTGGAGGTCTCTTCCAGCCTCAGTAATTCTGTGATTGCTTGTGCTGAGGGCCACCTACACACAAGCAGCATGGAGCAGGCTGTGCTCTCAGTACAGTCTGGGAAACAAGGGAAAGCTTAAAGAACAAAAACCTCTGAAGGCAGCCCTGGGACTTGTGTGCTGGGAGGAAAGTTAGTACTGAAAAGCAGATGTGAAACAGGTAGAGGTGTTGGTGTCTGTTACCATTGTTTTGTCAAGCCAAGCCATTTTTTCCTGGAGCTCTGGAGATTTAATATTGGGGTAAGGCATTCCCACCATAATCACACACCTGCAAGGGAGGACTGCATTATTCTTCACGTCTTATCCTACAGCACTGTGCCAACAGACTAATAAATTAGAGGTCTGCGCACCCCTGAAAGCCAACCAGCCCTGAAAACCAGAGGCAGCAATAAAACAATGCTCTGACAAGGGCGTTCTGAGTAGGAAGGTGCACCGGAATTCAAGATGCCAGAACACAGGATTATCTAGCACAGCAAGCCTTACTGTGTTACCACAAGAAAACTAGTCTGGACAAGTGGATTTTACAGCACCCAGCAGGCTTGGTCCCACTGGACCAAGCCATGAGCTCCTCGGGATTTTCTATCTATGCACTGATGTGTCCATCCCATCTGGTGTCAACCACAAAAACCCAGTGCGCACCTTCCAAGGAGAAGCCACCTTACCTTCCCAGGTCATCAGAGAAGTTGATCCCTTCACTCATTTTGCCTCCAACTACAGAAAGCAATAGGGCCCCTGTCATCTGTCCACCTGCCTGGCTGCAATGCTGCAGGAGAGGGATCAGCAATTAGAGCAGGAAAGATTTTTGTGCTTCAGAAGCACTCTCAACACCAGGGTTAAAGCCCTCTTCTCAGGTTAAAAGCTGCAGTGCCCTCCTGAGCAGCACTCCCATAGGCAATCAGGGTGCCACAGTCCCAGCTAAGCTTACCTTTATGCATTTGGCATATTCCACCAGCACCTGTTCAACCTGGTTGGCTTTCTTTGGCTCCTGAAAGATCTGTCAAGGGCACAGTACATCAGCAACAGGCAGCAAATGTTTTCCTAAGAAAGCAAATTATTTTACTCCTGTGCCACTGGACAGTACATGGGGTTAACAGGGAACAACTGCAACAGCACCTTTCCCCTCCACCTCGTAAACACCCTTTTCAACTGGGCTCTGAGGGAGCAGCAGCTGCTGCCGCTCCTCCAGCATTCCTTTTCAGCTTTGGCAGATGTGCATAATTTGGCAAGGAATCATCTAAGCCATCTGACACCATGAGGACAGAGAAGTAACGTGCACCTCTTCCACCTTTGCATGAAGGTCCAGTGGGGTAAGGAGACCACCCAGCTGCAAGACCTTGGAGGACAGTGACAGGACAATTCAATTGATGTCACCAACTAAATTCCCAGTAGTAGCTCATCTTGCCCAGCACATTTGCTCTCAAAGCAATGTGTTTTTTTACGTTGTTCTAGCATGCTTAATTAGACACTGAAAACTCCTGCAGTTAATTAAGCTAAATCTTGAGAGATGCTGCACCCTGGCCTAAATCACAAGTTGCTTTCCTAGTAAACAAACACAACACCTGCCTTTTCTGCAGTGGTGAAGAACCTAAAGGATGTTTTTCCTCTTGGTGGGCAAGAAGTACTGTCAGATTTTACCAGCCAGAATCAGCCCGCCTGTAGAAAAAGTTACAGGTTTTTTTCCTGTAGAAAAGTAACTGGCAACTACAAACAAAAGCCCAAACGATTTAACTTACTAGCCAGTCCTCTGGTTGATTCTTCCCCTGGGTAATTGATATATAATCTCAGCGTGATCTCACAACAGCCACCTCAGGAAAGAGTTTAACCTTCCTCTGCTATGACATGACCTTGTGAGTGGGCAGCTGAAGGTCACACTTGCTGCACTTGTATCAAATTGCTTTCCTAATGCTTCTATCAAATTTGCTGGAGACTGCAAAGGCCAAGCAGGAACAAATCAGGATTGAAAGGCAGCGCACACTGTGGCTCAAAGCCTCAGAGGCAATCAGGCAGACCAGTGAGACCCTGGCAGGACACATCTGAAAGGCACTGAGAGTGGCAGCTGTACAAATGTCTGGAGAAGCTGAAGCATAAGTCTTCCAGAACAAAAACATACAAGCAGATCCACATGCCAAAACACCTGCACCAAGGCTGTGAGGCAGCTGGGACCATGCTCTCCTAAATCCTTGTGGCAAGTTATTTAGCTTTAGGTAAACAGAGGTTACAGCCAGAATCCCTGCCCCACACCCTGAGACAGTTGGACTGCTCAGCCTTCATGAAAATCATTGCAAAGATCTTGTATTTGCAGTGATCTTTTCCTATTTAACGTTTCTTATCACTTCTCTGCAACAGGAGTTACCACTGATAATCATCCGATTCTCATGCTGCACTTGCACCAGAAAAAGCCCACTGTTTGTCCTGTCAACCGCAGTTTGGTCCCAACTCAAGTGTAACCTAAACAGCCCCCCAGCCACACAGGAACAAGCTGGTCATGGTGAATAACTGGAATATTGTGTCCAGTTCTGGGCCCCTCAGTTCCAGAAGGACACAGAACTGCTTGAGAGAGTCCAGCACAGAGCCACCAAGAAGGTAGTGGAGCATCTCTCTGATGAGGAAAGGCTGAAGGAGCTGGGTCTCTTTAGCTTCAAAAAAAGGAGGCTGAGGGGTGACCTCATTAATGTTGATCAATATGGAAAGGGCAGGTGTCAGGAGGAAGGAGCCAGGCTCTGCTCAGTGGCACTTAATGATAGGACAAGGAGCAATGGGTGTCAGTGGAACAGAGGTGGTTCCATGTAAATATGAGAAGACACTTCTTCCTGGTGAGGGTGACAGAGCACTGGAAGGGGCTGCTCAGGGAGGGCTGTGGAGTCTCCTTCTCCAGAGACACTTAAAACCTGCCTGACCATGTTCCTGTGCAACTGGATCTAGGGGACCCTGCTCTGGCAGGGGGATTGGACTGGATAATCTTTTGAGGTCCCTTCCAATTGCTAGCATTCTGTGATTCAGTGAATGAGGGCTGTTGTTTCCCCAAAGCCACCACACAGAGTATGCACTTGAAGAATCCACAGCTGTATTTAATCTAATTTAGATCTCAGCCACTCAGTGATTCATAGTAATGAGTCTTAGCAGGGATTGGCTAGATAAACACACTCTCTGCTCTGCCATCCCAGAGTATAGGAACAGCTCGGCAAGAGAGGCCTGTAATGCACAGATAAAGGTTTGGGGTTTGAAACCTCCATTTAAAACAAGAACTGCCCCTGGCTGCACAACTACCTTCTTCTTTGCTGACAGGCGGGTGAGCAACCCCATCTTCTCCCAGTGTGCATACACCTGCTTTTCATATTCATAGGAGGGGAAGAAGCACACCACACCTCCTGGGACTATGTTGCACAGGTTGCAAAGGATTCTCCCTGTCTCATCCATCTGCAAGAAAGACAAAAGCATATTGCAGCTGACAGGAGCTCTGGCTAGTGCCGCTCCAGTTCTCTGCTCAATCCCAGAATCACACCTCCCCTATGACATGCCCCAGGGGAAGAAAGATGTGGGCAATCTGCCAGGTCTAAGAGAGCTCTCCAGAAAAGCTGAGCATCACCAGAAAGCTATTCACTGGCATTTCCTCCAAATCCAGGGTTTCTGTTACTGCTCTGGGGCAGCAGTCATTCAGGAAAGGTCACTGTCCCAATGGATAGGACCTATCTCACTAGAACAGATGTGAAGAGCTAGGTAGCACATCTGGCAGAGGTTCAATAAAAAGGTGGAGAAGACCTAGTGTCTGGCCTTAGAAAGAAGGAAAAAGTGCAGAAACATCTGCTGTTGCCCCTACGACTGGGCTGCCATCTGCAGGGCTGCTGTGCTCTGCTGTCACTGACTGGAGCACCACAGTAAGAAATCTCCTTCTGATGCCTTGCACACAAATGCAGGACCTCAGTAAAGCCAAACAGGCCTCACTAGTATTTTTCGTCTCCCATAGCTACTTCTTAAGCAGGCAGCTCAAAACCTCTTCTGCTGCCACCTTTTCCTAATAACCATTCAACACGCTTGCCCCAAATCCTAGGAATTCCCTCGCCATGGCTCTCAATCAGGCCACTTTCCAAACTGAAAGTACACTGACCTATTAAACGTAAGTGCATGAGGCAAAGCGGAGACACCAAGAAAGAAAAGAAAGGGAGGACTGACCATGTGGGGCTGGTCTCTCGTCTGGTAAGTGAATTCCAGCTGCTGGTTGGAAGGACCACTGCAGAGGATAATGGGTAAAATGTTTTCTGGAGGAATGACATGTCCTGGAGAACAAAACACAAATCATGAGAGTCAGCATCGCTGCTGTAAGCACAAACCCCACCAGCTGAACAGCTTCACCTGCATCAGTGACAAGAGTCACGTCTGCCTGGCTGAGCCAAAGCACCCAAGTCTAACAAACTGTTGCCCTGACTTCCATTCCCTGAGCCCCCAAGAAGGTGGCACAGCCCACTGCCTGCTAGTACTGGCCAAAGCCACTGAGGAAGCTCAGAATGAAAAGGAACCAGCACCCTTCTGCTGCCAGCGTCTCCAGAAAAGACGTGGTATTGCAGAAAGTGATAACCAGCACCAAAAGCCTAGCGCAGCTCTAGTCTCACAGTGACAGGCTGTTACCTTTCCCTGCCACCCCACCACACTCACCACAGGAGAACTCCACCACACGTGCAGGGTCCACACCTGCGGAGGACAGCAGCTGCTCACGGAAATCTGCTACCTGCGAAGCAAGGAGAGGTGAGATCCCAAAGGCCACCACCCTAGAAACAGCAGTGCTGCTCCTGGGTGTCAAAGAAAGAGCCCTTGAGTTCCAGCAGGCATAGGGACTCTGCGCCATGCAGAAACCAGGCAAACGGGAACCAGGGGCTGAGGACATGAAGGAGGAGGAGAAAGGGGCTGCAGAAGCGCCACAAGGCAGGGCTCAGACACCGCTCCCCATCACCCCCGGGGCGAGGAGCGGCAGTGCCCCCTGCCGGCGCCGCTGGGAACGGTGGACTCCCAAAAAAGCAGTAGGTCCTGCTCCTCACATCCTCCTGCCCTCCCTTGATTACCACAGGCAAAAAGAGGCTGTTCATGTCCTCAAACAATGTAAATACAGATAGCAGGAATATCTAACATACCCCTCTGCATCTGTACAACACACACACGCCTCTTTGGGGCTCGTGCAATGGGAGGAGGATGACACCACACTTTTCTGAAAGACCCCCATGGGATGTTCCCCTGTGGAATCCCTGTCCCTTTAGAAGGTCAGCTGGTTTTTACAAGGTCCTCTTACTGCCCTCTGTGCTAGTTGCAACCTACCATGGATCACAGAATTGTTCAGGTTAGAAAAGACCTTTAAGATCATAGAGTCCAACCACTAACCTAACTGCAGCAAGCCCACCAATAAACCACATCCTTCAACTCTGTATCTCCACAACTTGTAAACACATTCAGGGATGGAGATTCAACCCCCTCCCTGGGTAGCCTGTTCCAGGGCCTGATGACCCTTTCAGTGAAGAAGTGTCCAAACTAAACTTCCTTGATGCAACTGGAGGCCATTTCCTCTTGCAGCTGCACATTCTTGTATAAACAAGCCATGTGACACCTCGCAGGCAGGGAGACAAAAAGCAAGGTAGAAGAGGTCTTTTCCTCATGCACACCAGACATGGGAAATTAAAAGAGCAGTGCATCCCAATAAGGCCAAGCTGCTGTGTTTCCATGCCTGCTTGCAGACAGCACCAGAGACCTCCTTCAAGCTCAGCACAGCATCTGTTTCCTCACCGGCTGCATGGTGCCCCCAGCGATGATTACGGCACGGCATTCTTCCACCACCTTGGCAAAATGGACAGCTGGGTTTAGTAACAGGAATTTGAGGCTGCTCTGACCAAACACACCTGGGAAAGGGAGAGCAACAGCATCAGGAGGTAGCTGTGACATAGAGGTTCTCCTTTCTGCCTGTGTGCTCTAGCAAGTTCTTGGCTTGAGAGGTAGGGGTAACCCACTTAACCTTGCCAAATGCAGCAGCAGGTAACACCACCCTGAAGTTACCTTCTGCTTCCTAATCTTCCTGGAGCTGTAGGAGATGGAAATTAAATTGCAAGACAAAAATTTACAACCAAAGTGGAAGCAGAGCTCTGCAAACCCTGACCCCAATGCCCTTGGTCAACAATTCTTTTGGGTTCAGAAGTGTCCCCAGAGCCACTGCCAGACTGCAGCTCAGATGGCAGACATGCTGCTGCAGCACCCCACCAGGCACAGGCTCTCCCTCCCTTGCAGCCAGTGAAGCACCTTGCTTGTAACTCCCATTGCTTCTCCCCAGCTCACCCTTCCTAGTACCTTGCCTGTTGAGAATGACTCTACCATCTTGGTTTGCGTTCGTGAGGGCTGAGAGAAATCCTTCGATCTGCATCAGCGGAGAGGCAGCTCGGAGCTCCTCATTTTCAGCCTCCACGGCAGGGATCTGGGAAGTTCCTGCTGGCCCAAAGAGAAAGGCGGGGGGGGGGGAATTTAAGCTACAGGGACTAAGCACTAGATATACAGGGTCCCTTCTACACAAACAGGCTACTTGGTCCACAGAGGCAGGCACTGAACACAGACTGAGTGAAGGAGAGAACCAAATTCGATAAGCTGCTAGCAAAACAACCAACCAACCCACCCAGAAAGATAGACCGGCTTTTTGTAGCTGGAAACAGATATCCATAGCAGCTAGCTGAGGCCCTAGAGGCAGCAGGTCTCAGTATTACAAAGCCTGAGTGTATGCAGTGTAAACATGGAGTACATGTTCAGCTTCAAAGGGACCTCAGATCACGCATACAGTGCTTACGGTCACCTTTGCAAGATAGCTTCTGCAGGCTCTCCTTGAAATCTGCTTCATGCAGATAGATGTAGGGTCTACATCCTCACTTTGTCCACAGATACACGAGCGGAGGATGTGTCAACTCACCCTTTTTATCGGATCCCTGCTGGAGGGTCAGGAGAAAGCTCTGCAAACCAGCAAACTTCTGATTTTCCTTGTTGGTCTTCACAGCCGTGCCACAGCCTCCATAGCGCTCCACAAACCCAAACAGCTGCCAAGCAAATGCCAGAAAGACTAGGACTACCAATAGCAGGAATTAGACAAGACACAAGCAGGTACTGCTGGCCTGATACAGATGAAGTTCGTCGGCAGGTGCTCACAAACCAGCCCACTTGGAATCTCTAAGTGCAGTCCAGAGTCCCCATTACTTTCCTTCACCCACCGAATCAAACCCCAAACAAGTTTCTGATTGTTCCTCCCACTCAGTGTAGCCTACCGGTCTAGCAGGTTTTAGGCCAAGCAGCACATACTTAGCACCCATGGGAATGCACATATGGAGCTTCTGGCAGGAAGCAGGGGCTCCTTGCATGGTGAAACAGACTCCCACCCCAGCTGCTACATCTTCCACTTCAAAATCAGCATGTGAAACAGCATTTGAAAGTTGTTGGCTATAAAGCTTCAGAGACAGCACCTTTCTGCTGATGAGGCTCTTCTCACAGTAATGCTGAACCTGTTGGATGGCAACAAGAAAATTCAGCAGTTCAGCATCCCTTCCTCCTGGGCTTCAACCCATTGGTTCATGACCAGCAGGGATAGGACTTGATGTTCTTGCTAAACTCTTGGGAAGGGAGTGCACACCTCTTTGTGAGGGTTGCCTCACAAAACAGTTTCAAAGAAGCATCAGTCTATACACAGAGGAAGTGAGGACCATGTGAGCCTTAGCTCTGCTTACAGTTCCAATGTAAGAACAGACATTTATTGTACCTTGAAGAGGTTGATATTGTCAACCTGGCTCTCAAACAGGAAGTCATTGATGGATTTTAGCACTGTCCCTGAAAGAAAGAAAAAGAATCATTAGCTGCTGGACCTGCAGCCCCTTAGGAGCTCTGCTCATATACCTGCAGCCTCTTAAGTGCCCATCTCATGTCTCTGCTGACGACTGCATATGTGAGATGTTCACTCCAGTCTTACCGGTTTGGGAAACTGTCTGACAGTTGGGATTTTGGTTCACATTACCTGTAAAACATTAACCTGATTCAATGAAAGTTTTAATACAGACTTGGCATAAACCAAGACACTAAAATGTACTGAAAGAGATACCACACAAGGACAAATCCTGAGAAATAACTATACATCCACAAAACACAGCTGCATAGACAAAACATCAGTTCTAATTTCCCCTGTGGGGTAGCCCTACATTGTAGGACAAGTGTGCTGCATCTCAAGAAACTCTACCTACCTTCCTTCTGTAGCAGGATGCAGCAGGTAGGTTGAGTGGAACAGCTGCTACCATTCACTGCTTTTTGTGTCCTGCTGTTTAACACCCACCTCACACTTTTGCAACCTCGGGCATGAAGCTGCACACAGGCCGTGTTTGCTAATGAAAGCACTTACCTGAGTGTGGGCAAGAGAGGCAGGAACAAAGGGACAAGAGAACTCTATTATTTGAGAGAGGCACAGAGCACCAACAGGCTCCTGCCTTCAAAAGCTGCAAGGAGGAAGTTCTTATTAACTTATGACAGCTTTCCTCAAGGCACACCAAGGTCTAACAGGGGAAAGAAGCCCCACAAAAGCCAGTGGATTTAAAAACCACAGCAAAGTAGTTATTTTCACAAAACAGAGATCAAAAAAAGAGTCATTCTGCAGACATGCCTGACAGAGGTCACGCTACCAGACGACCCAGGAGATTCATTTCACACAGCTCTTGTGTTGTCCTGATCACTGTCACATACTGCCCTATTCCTCACTTAGCACCCTAGCTCCTCCCCATTTAAATCACACCTGAAAATCAGAAAGAGGGAAACCACCTCTATAAACTTATGGCATCATGTACTGCTTCTCACCTCATCAAACAAGAGACACCAGTCAACATCCCCATGTTACACAGCAGACTGAGAAATGAAACGAATGGTGACAACCTAGGCATGAGCAACACCTCCCACAGTGTCTGCAAAGTCAAAGGGTGACAAGTGCCCCAACAATGCACCAGTTAGCTTAGAGTCTACCAGCATCCCTGGAGAAAAAATATTTGCTTACCTCCCAGGATGGCCACAAACTGTTCCAGCAAATACAGGATCTGTTTAATGTACATCAAGTTCTTTGCCTTCAGACGTTTCCTATGAAGGATAGGACAGGTATCAGGCCACAAAACATGCCCAGGGACTAATTTAAAGCAGAAACAAGCACTTAACTTCCTTGCTTTTGAGAGCAACGAAACTCAAGAACAGTTTCTCCTAGGCTCACTCTCCTTGTTTGTGACAGACCCTAGGATAACCTGCCCAAGGTTACCCCAGAGCACTCACACCCACACCCCATGCTGGTCATACCACCACTTTTCTCCTCACACATTAGTTAGCTTGTTTATTACAATAGCAGTGATGCCCCAAGACCCTGTTACAATAGTGCTCCACAAATCCAAAGCACCATAATCAACCCCTGCAGGGATGACAACGCAAGACTTGGCCAGAGCCAAAAACCACACAGAGCCTCCTCCTCTGCAGAGCTTACTTTACTCTGCCATAATGCCAGTGAGTACATGAAAGACTAAGTAAGGTCCAGGAGACACATGAAAGACCAAATCTCTTGAAACTCTGTGTCATAAAGCAGGAGCGATTATAGTGAGGTATTGGGAAAGAAACAGAGTATAAGGGAAAGCCAGGATCCTCAGGGTATCCCCCTTTTCTCACTGCTTAATACCAGCCCCAAGAGCGTGGCTTAGACAGATTCAAGACATAACAAAACAAGTGGCTTTTTGTCTGCACAAGTATTAATGCAAATAACTTTCCCCAGGGGGGAAGCAACAAAGACTCTGCAGATGTGAGACAAGCCAGGGTATCCAAGCTGCCTGCAACTGCTCTCCTGTTTCCTTCCGTGATCCTCACCTGTATCGCTCCATGTACTGCGACAGCTGGGAGTGGGCACAGCACAGCTACACAAATAGAAAAAAGAACTGTCATTATGAAGGAGCCTTTCAAGAAAGGGCATTCTGCTGCAGGCAGAGCTCACTCACCATGAAGAGGCCAGGCTGTGACTCACCTGATAGCCACTGACCTCCACACTATGGATACAAGTGATGGTATCTATGAGGTTGTGGGCCTCGTCAATGATTACAACCTGGTCCTTCAGCTTGATCCCAGCAGCGTTCCTGGTAGGCTCATGCAAGAGCATCTGATAGGGCAGCACCACCAACTGCAGGAGAAGCACACACTGCCCTGATTCTAGCTCTCATCCTCATAAACTTAAGGCATCCCCCCAGCCACTCATTACAGACCCAAATCAGGTGGCCTTGCAGAATTCAGTCAAGTTACTTTCACCTACTGTGGGAAAGGTAGGAAGAGAGAGGAGCGATGTGCTTGAGAAGCGCACTGAGATGCAAGCTAGAGAGAAGTTACTATTCCGCAACTGCCCGTTGGCTAGGGTTACCTTCGAATCTCCTATGAGGCACTGAAAGCATGTCTTCTGACAGAGAACCAAGCAAGGAAGAGCAGTGACAAGAGCCAAAATTACACTCATATGTCAGTATTGCCTCAGTTATTGAGCTTGTTTAGTATCCCAAGATGCTGAGACATCCTCATACCCTCCCTACTGACTTCAAATGGGTATTCTCATTTTCCTCAGCTTTTCTGACAAAACTACAGCAACAGCATCACACTGAGGCATTAACCAGTTTTTGGTCAAACACTGAATGGGTGAGTAGGAGCTTCAAAGCCCAAGCTGCCCTGCACAGGCAGAGGTAGGTGCTATGTGCTGGAACAGAACAAGCTGTTCCATCCTAGGGGTGCATCAGAGGATGAATGACCTTGTCTCACCACCCAGAAAAATCTGTTACTCTTTTTGGGCACAATAAGTAGAGAAAGTGTTTTCTGTGACCTCTGACTCAAGGGGTGGATGGGACTAATGGTGCCCTTTCCCACCTTGTACATTCACCCTCCTAGTTGTCACCTGCCCTCATGTTATGGAGTGTGAAGAAATGACCCTTGCAGCAGGGATAAAAGTGAACTCAGAGGCAGTTGTGAGACCACTTCCCACACCCATAGAGACAGCTACACTGAGATGGATGAAGACACCAAGAAGCTGGAAACACTAAGAATCCAGAGTTGAGATGCCGAGAGAATTGCACCATACAAGACATCACTGGAGCCTGGGGTAGTAATGTGAAGCTTTGTCTGTCTTCTCTCTTTTTCCTTCTCCCTCTCCTCTTTGAGCACAGTATCTATTAACTTCAGTAAACTCCCGTTGTGTTAAGTCTCCTTAATTCAACCCAAGCGAATCCACAAACCCAAGTCACTCTTTTCTCTGATCAACAGCGATGTGACCAACAGAAATACAGCCTATTTACTAGCTCCCACAACACAAGTACTGCAAGGAGCAGGCAACCAGTTTATTCCTAGAGCCCCTGGCACGAGTTCCACTAAAACTGAATATACCTTACCTGAGCAGCAGGAATGGCGTACCGACTCCCATAATAAGGGCAGGCTTTGGCCTCTGTTCCCAAAACCACCAGCTGCTCAATATCCTTCACTTCCACTAGAACTTCATCACGAAGAAATTGTATTTGCTCATAGGAATAAAACGGGCACACGGTGCGACTAACACGTCTCTTCTTCCCTTCGCTCTCTTCATGGCTCTTCTTTTCTAACAGCAGAAATCAAAAGAATAGCAACACAGACAACACAAACCCACAATCACTTTGCAGGTACAGCACACACATTGCTGTGTCAGGCTTCAACTCATCAGCTATCTTAAAAATTACCCATCACTAACATTCCCATCTCTTCAGTGGATGCTACTCTTGCCAGCGAGATCTAGCTGTATGACATTTCCAATATTCTCAGTACTGAGTCACAAAGACAAGTATCCTTCCCTTTCAGAAGCCCCGATCAATGTAAGACACTCGGGAATGTCATGAAAATATCAGCACCCTGGCCTGGAGGTTGAGAAAAGTAAAGGCTCTGCTTCTCCAACCTGCCATTTTCCAGCTTCTACCATTCTCTTGCTAGAGCTGATTGGCAGCGTACACCATCTCCAGAATCTCATACCAACTGTTCCAGGAACTGCTTCCTCAGGCTGTAAGTATTCCTACCATGTTTGTTCTTCTGCATCTCCATGCAGCGGTCGTTGATGAGCTGGACAGCCCCCAAGCGTCGCACCTCCTCATTCACACACAAGTTCTTGGACATGCAAAGAGAGGAAGAGGTAGGAAGTTAATTAAGAGCCAAGTGCACTGTTTACACCTTTTGCTGTAAAATAATGCTCTAAAGCAATCTTGGAGCAGATTCTGAAGTGGAAAAGTCAGGCACTGTGCATACTAACTGCTACAAAGACACTTTAAACCCGTAAAAAACAAAGCAAGGAGAAAAGGTATGCTGAGATGGCTCGATGCTGCACAACAGCTTCTAAAAAAGCACTGCTGGAAGTAACACTAAAAACAGAACACCCTCCCGGTGGCCCAGACTCCTGTAACAATCCACACCAGAAAAAGCAAACGAGTCAGCAAAGGGCAAACGGCCCAAACACAGCTCATAGAACATCACACATCACACCCACCCGTGTCATGACCTGGGACTGCTTTAACTTTTCAGTCAGTCCTGTTGCATCACATCCTCACCCCTCCTCAAGTGGTCTCTCACTTTAAGGTAACACATGCCTCGTGACTGATACCACACACCTGCCGGGATCCCAAGGACACCAGACGCGTGGCTTTGCCAAAAGGACTTTTTTGCACCTCACGCACAAACTGGGACAGCTGAGAGTGGGTGCGGCTACAGTAGTAAATCTACAGTGAGGAAAAACAAAGGTAAACTGTAAGAGCATGGAAGCCAATCATCTACCCACAATCAATCCTGCATGGAAGCAGCCAAGCACCTCAACAAGGTTAACCTTGTTCAAGCCTTCAAAAACACAAGGGAAGGCAAACATGAATGTTACAGATGAGGTGGCATGAACAGCCTTACCTTCACTTTTTTTTGTGCATTTGCCTCTGTGTTCATTTCACAGAATCACCGAATTATTGAGATAGAAAAGACCTCTGAGCTTGTCCAGCCCAGCCTATGGCCTGACAACACCACATCAGCTAGACCACATCAGTTAGTGCCACATCCAGTCTTTTACTAAACATCTCCAGGGATGGAGACTCCACCACCTCCCTGGGCAGTCCATTCCAATGGACTAACCACCTTTTCCATGAGGAAGGGCTTCCCAATATCCAACCTAACCCTCCCTGGTGTAGCTCCAGGCCCTGCCCTCTCATCCTATCACTAATTGTCTGGGAGAAGAGCCTGACTCCCACCTGGCTACAACCTCCCTTCAGGTAGTTATAGAGAGGGAGAAGGTCCCCACCCCGAGTCTCCTCTTCCTCAAGGTGAACACCCCCAACTCCCTCAGCTTCTCCTCACCAGACTTTCTCTCCATAGTCTTCTTCACCAGCCTCGTTGATCCTGTGAACCTGCTCCAGTACCTCAATCTCCTTCTTGAAGAGAAGGGCCCAGAACTGTCCCCCAGTATTCAAGGGGAGTCCTCACCAGTGCCCAGTACAGGGGGAGAATTACACCCCTAGTCCTGCTGGCCACACTACTGCTGATACAAGCCAGGATGCCACTGGCCTTTTGTGCCACCTGGACAACACTGCTGGCTCCTGTTCAGCCGGTTGTCAACCAGTACTGCCAGATCCTTCTCTGCCAGGTCGCTCTCCAGCCACTCATCCCCCCCCTCTGTAGCTCTACTGGGGGTTATCATGGCTAAAGTGCAGGATCCTGCACTTGGCCTCATTAAACTTCATCCTTTTGGTCTCTGTCCACTGACCCAGCCTGTCCAGATCGATCCGCAGCATCATCCTTCCCTCCAGCAGATCCACACTCCCCCCTCAACTTGGTGACACCTGTGAATTTCCTAGGGCTAGATTTGATTCCCTTATTCAGGTAATCAGTGAAGATGTTGATTAGAACTGGGCCCAGCACTGATCCCTGGGGGCACCACTGCGCACTGGACACAACTGGATGGTGCAGTATTCACAACTGCTCTCTGTGCCAGGTCATCCAGCCAGTTTTTAATCCAGTGGAACTAAATTCCTCAAGGTCTATATGAACACAGAGACCCACCACTGGCGAGAACTAAACACCTCTTTATTGCAGTGTGCTTTTATAGCAAGCCACAGCACAATGCAAGCTGCTTGGGCAGCCAGTGTAGCCTAGAAGAAGATGTGCACTAGAGAGCTGGTTGCAATCATCGACAACCTAACGGTTAGTACATTCTTGTTCCTAAATCGTTCTGTACCCAACAGCTTTGGGAAGGGTATCAGGAAGTCATAACTTTGCTCACTCCTGTAAGATTCTGTGGGGTGGTACTACTTATTTTCCTTGTCTTACCTTAGTCACGTGCTCCTCTTCCAAATCATCATCATCATCATCTTCTTCCATCCTAAGAAAAGAGAAAGCTCAAACTGCCAGTGATCTGACACTCTTCTAGGAAAAAGGTCTCAAGAGATGTCTATAACTCCAGACAAGCCTCACATTTCAACTCAGGTGAAAGAAAAATCAACACTTTAAGAACAAGGTAACTGCACACACACAAGTCAAGTGTCATTCTTCAAACAAAACACACCCACAGGGCTTTGTATTTAGCAATTTCAAGAGTTACTCTCTTCTCCCTTTTATGTCTGGGGCTCTTAAGCCAGAGGCATAAGCTAAATCACTGCCACGCTATTCTTTGGTGGTGATCTTATTTATTTAGTTTTTGTGAAGCTTTCCCTTGAGAGACAATTTGCCACCCTCAAGCTACTGCATAAAGAAAAGCTTCATGAAGATATTTAGCTGCCACAGAGATCCTCAAAGGCAGCAGCAATTTAACGTTTGATAAACTACTCATAAACAAAGTAGTTATGTGGTTTGCAACCTTTAAGGCAGGAGGATCTGTCAAGATACTAATTAGTAAATTTGTGTTTTAAATGTGTTTGACTTTCCATGCTGATGCATGGCTTCTGGCTTTTTGCATCAAGGAAATCTACAAGAGAGAGAAGTGTGTGCGCATGGGGCTTTTATGCCAAAGCTTGGTCTTCAAGAATGTAAACATCTCTCCCTCTAGATGATCACAAAAAAGCCAGTGCTAATCTGCAGGACTGATGCCTTCCTCTGATGTTTTCAGTTCCATTTTGCTTTTCTAATGCAGGGAGCCTGACCTCAAGCTATTCATTCTGCACCCAGACACATTCTTTGGGAAAGGCAGAACATCACCACACATTTTACGAAAGATGCATTTTCTCAGAAAGCACTTCAGGTCACCCTGATCTGTCTGACAAAAGCTTACAAAAACTGAAACACAACAAAATCCAACAAAGCAACTGATTAAACGAACAAACCCCTAGACCAACCCTTATGTTATGGGATGAAACACCAGATCTGCACAACAGGCGGGATCTCTTCAAGCAAAGCAAGCCAAAAATGATACAGAAAACATTTCCTTGGTATTGAACCCCCTCAGTACCTGTCCTTACCCAGACACCCCTTTCTTTTCTTCATCACTCTCATACTCAGCAAGAATCAGCTCCTCCTCATTATGGTCCAGCTGCTCTAGAACTTCAGCTCCCTCTGAAAGAATCTCCTTGCTGAGCTGGAGAAGGAGCTTTGTCTCATCCTCCTCAGATCTCTGAAAGGAACACATGATCACATTATTTCTCATACAGGAAAAGAGACAGCACTTGCATTGCTTTATGCTAGACAGGTCAGAAGACAGCACAGTCCCTTACAGGTAACAGAGGGAACTGCTTGCCAGGTAAAACGTAGCTGCTACCAAGAACCAAGGACTTGCCCACACAGGCATATATGACATGGGAACAAAGAACATTGCGTGCAACCAAAGAACACGGGAACAAAGAACCTTAGGTCCACTATTAGCAGCCTAAAGAGGCCCATAAAAAGTGTCCGCCTGACAAAAAACAGCACATAAATAAACCCAAACACCAAAAGGGACATAAGCAATCCCGCTGTCCACACTCAACCCACATGTAAACTCAGCACCTGTTCTATCACACAAAGCACAACACTTGCTGGCTTTTCTCCTGTTACATGGAAAAAAATGACTGCAAAACTGTTGAAGAGTATTTTTGTACTAACTTTGTGTTTGGATAAGGAAGAGTTAATTTTTTTTTCCAATCTTCCAACAGTGACTGAACTTCCTACTACAGCATCACAAAGAAACTACATTAAAGAGCACTACAGTGGAGATTAATCAGTTCCTTTTCCAGATCTCTCTTGCTTTTTATTGTACTCCCCATTTCACATGCTCTTCTTTCTCTTTTAAGAGACAGTTCTTTGTTCCACTTGTTTATTTGCAATTCACCTCAGAAACGTTATCCTTTTCAGAGGGGATGACCCAAGTGCAATACAGTACTTGAGGCAGAGCACACTAGAAAATAACAGCCTGACAGCCTCTGTCTGTCTGTCTGTTTGAGGACCTGAAGAGGGTCTCTCTGGGAAGTTTCACTCATGCCATCAAAAAATCTTTTAAAGTCAAGAGTAGTGAGGCCCCTTTATCCACCTAAATGTCAGGAAATAATATCTGTGCACTTTAGATGTGGAAAAGAGACCTTTCTGAACAGCATTATGAAAGTAAACAAATACAGAATTACAGAATCACCAAGGCTGGAAGACCTCTGAGCTTGTCCAGTCTAGCCTGTAAGTTGACATCATCACATGAGCTAGACCAGGACACTAAATGCTGCAGCCAGTCTGTCCTTAAACACCTCCAGATATGGTGACTACACCACTTCCTTGGGCAGCCCATTCCAGTGTGAGGAAGGGCTTCCTAAATCCAACCTAACCTTCGCCTGAGGCAGCTTCAGGCCCTGCCCTCTTGTCCTGTTGCTAGTTTCCTGGGAGAAAAGCCTGATCACCACCTGTCTACAACTTCCCTTCAGGTAGTCATACAGTATGATAAGGTCCTCCCTGAATCCCCTCTTCTCAACAATCCCAGCTTCCTCAGCCTCTCCTCATCAGACTTTCTGTCCAGTCCCTCAAGACCCACTGCACTACAAATACAATTGTTGCCTAGCAGTGAGCAAAATACAACCAAAGCCTGTAACCAAATCCTGACTTGTATTTTTTTTTGTGGGGGGAAATCCTTCAGTTTCCATGATCTTAAATTTAGTCCCAGTTCTGCAGGCGTTATTCCATAAGTACAGAATGTTTACACATCCTCATAAACCAGAAAGTGAAAAAAATCAACTACGTAATTAAAGTCTGAGTTCTAATCCAAGTTCTAAAAGTTTCTACAAGAGAAGCAGAGGGACAGAAGAGCACATGCCTTTTCCATCCACACACAAATGCTGTCACAAGAAACCCCCTGTGGCTTTTACTTCTGTACGTGGAAAAGAAAGTTCATATGGCAACACTTCAGCAAGCTAATACAAAACGGTCCTCAAACACGCAGACTGAAAAATGGAGCTTGAAGTCACAGATGTAGGTTACTTGAGGTAACCCAACCAGAAAATCCTCATCTCTGATGAGTAACTCACCTTTCTCTTTGCTGCGTATTTTAACTGCACATTATGGCGAATCTTTTCAAGATGTTCTTCTCGTTTCTTCCTCCTGACCTGCTCTTCCTAAAGCAAAGGGAGAGTGAAGGAAGAGTGACACATAGTTAGCCTTGAACAGTGAGTGTAATCACTTGCCTATGGCTTGGGCAAATTAAAAATTTCACTCAGAAACTAACTTGTCAGCAAACATCCCATTTCTCCAGGAGTGCACTGTGTTACCGTGTTCAGAGCCACAGTTTCCTGCCCTATGCAACCTGGGCAAGAGGAAACAGCCTCCAGTTGCAGCAAAGGAGGTTTAGGTTGGCTATTAGGAAGAATTTCTTCACTGAAATGGTTGTTCATAGCAATGGTGGAATCTCCCACCCTGGAGTATTTAAGGGTTGCATAGACCGAGTGCTTAGGGATACGATTTAATTGAAGACTTGTCAGTGTTGGCATGATGGTTGGACTCAATGACCTTGAAGGTCTTTTTCAATCCTGCAATAGAGTGATCCTGCAATACCTAATTTCTCACAACTGAAAGGTCTGTGAAAGTGAAGGACCACATCAAATCACAGAACCACAGAATGTTAGGGATTTGAGGGGACCTTGAAAGATCATTCAGTCCAATCCCCCTGCCAGAGCAGCATCACCTAGATCCAGTCACACAGGAACATACCCAGGCGGATTTTAAATTAGTCCAGAGGAGACTCCACAACCGCCCTGGGCAGCCTGTACCAATGCTCTGTTATCCTCACTGTGAAGAAGTTTCTTACATATTTATACAGAACTTCCTCCGTTCCAGCTGGCACCCATTCCCTCTTGTCCTATCATTGGATGCCACTGAGCAGAGCCTGGCTCCTTCCTCCTGACACCAGCCCTTTCCATATTGATCCACATTAATGAAATCACCCCTCAGTCTCATCTGTGTGGCTCTGCACTGGTATCTCAAGCAGTTGTGTGTCCTTCTGGAACTGAGGGGCCCAGAACTGGACACAATATTCCCAATGTGGTCTTACTAGAGTAAGAACCTCTCTTGATCTACTAAACTTCTAATCCTCTCCAGCATGCCACTGGCTTTCTTGGGACACCAGAGCACACTGCTGACTCCTGGTCATCCTGCTAGTCATCAGGACCCCCCGATCCCTTTCTCCTATGCTGGTTTCCAGCAGGTCAGTTCCCCAACCTATACTAGTCCCTGGGGTTGTTCTTGCCCAGATGTCAGACTCTACACTGCCCTTCTTGCATTTCATTCAATTCCTCCCGCATGAAGTTTGCCTCTCAACTCTTCCCAGTCATCACCCAGTTTGTCAGCCTGCCTGATCCTCACACCTGGTTATTTCACCTATCCCCTATAGAAGTGTTTCTCAACCTTTAGCTTGTCCACCATGGCCTGCTCTTCCTTCTTCTGTACGAATGCTGTAACCCAGTCAGGCTCCCCAGTGGGGTCTTTTCTGTTTGGGTGCCCCGATTCAGCCAAAGTCACTGGTTTCAGTCCTGCCTCTGTGCTGTCCTGAAGGGACAGCAGTCGGGCCTCCTCCTTCCGCTTCTTCTCCTCAAAGTCTCGGAGCCAGGAGAGGGCCCCACAGATGAGACTCAGTGACTTCCCCTGTGATAAGAAAATAAAGATGACCCAGGGAACATATGTCACCCTCTCACGCTCACATCTGCGCATTCACACTCATGCACTCACACATGTGCATGCTTATGCATGCACAAGCACCTTCTCAAACTCACTTTCTCACACTCACTCACACATGCACTTGCAACCTCACCTTAATTCTCTAACGTGCATGCTCACATCCTCACATTCATTCACTCAGGGATGCACTCGCTTGCACTCCCATCCTCACCTTCATTCTCACGCACACGCTCACATCTGCTCGTGCTCCCATCCTCGCCTTCATTCTCACACACATCATAGAATCATTAGAGATCAGAAGAGACCTTGTAAGATCATTTAGTCCAATCCCCTTCCACAGCAGAATCACTTAGACCAAGTCGCACAGGAATAGATTCAGGCAAGTCATGAACATCTCCAGAGAAGGAGACTCCACAACCACCCTGGGCAGCCTGTTCCAGTGCTCCATTACCCTCACTGTGAAGAAGTTCCTTCTGATATTTATATGGAACCTCCTATGTTCCAGCTGGCATCCATTGCCACGTGTCCTATCACTAGACCACTACTCTCTGGACTCTATCCTGCAGACAGTTCACAATCCACCTCACTACCCAATCATCCAGTCCACATTGCCTGAGTTTGGCTGCGAGGATGCTATGTGTGACTGTGTCAAATGTCTTACTGAAGTCAAGATAGACTACATCCACTGTTCTGTCATCATCCATCCACCTGGTTATGCTCTCATAAAAGGCTATCGGTTTGGTCAAGCATGACCTCCCCTTGGTGAAGCCATGCTGACTGCCCCTAATGATCCTCTTGTCTTTGATGTGCCTAGAGACAGCGTCCAGGACAAATTGTTCCATAACCTTTCCTGGGATGGAGGTGAGGCTGACTGGTCTATAGATACCTGGGTTCTCCTTCACATGCGTGGTTGCACTCACTCCCTCGTATTCATTCTCTCACTCATGCACTCACACTCACTCTCACATTCATCCTCATACACCTGCGCTTACACTTGTGCCCTCATCCTTGCACACACTTGCACTCTTAGTCTCACCCTCCCACACACTGAGTCTCACACTTACACCAGTCTCACCCTCATGCACACTCACTCATAGTCTCACACACTCATTCAGTCTCCCACTCTCACCCTCACGCACTCCCTCAGTCTCACACTCACACTCTGACTGACCCTCGCACACACTCACTCACAGTCTCACACTTGCACTCTCACCATCACCCATTCTCTGACCTCATACTCACACTCATTCATACTCCCACACTCAAGTTTATTCGTGCTCACGCTCACTCTCATTCGCCGCCCTAAGAACAACCAGGTCAGCGGCGGCCCCCTACGACAGGGCTCGGGCTCGGGCCCAGACCCAGTCCCTTCCCCCGCTCCTATCCCTGGCAGCACCCCTGGGTCCCGCCGCCGCCTCACCGTGCCCGTGGGGCTCTCGAAGATGCCGACCCGCCCCGCCTCCAAGGCGCCGTAGAGCGCCGCCATGAACCGCTCCTGGACGCCATACGGCTCGTAAGGAAACGGAAAGGGACCCAAACCGGCCATGCCACCACCCTCCATCCCGCGTCCCTTTCAACCGGGCGCCGGGAGCGCCCGCCCCTTCCCTTGACGCGATCGGGCCGGGCGGAAGGGTCCTCCCCAGCCCCGCCCTCAGCTCCCAGCCCAGAGGAAGCCGCGAGTGTTGGGGTGCGGCGGGCTGTGGAGTGAGATCCCGTCAGTGACCGTAACAGGGGTGTCCCCGAAAAGCGGTGCTGGGGGGTGACCGTGTCTACAGTCAGTTGTAGGTGGCCCCAGGCGGGGTGGGAGTGACCACCTGTTGGAAGGTGGAGAGATTCTGCAGAGAGACATGGATAGGCTGGATCCATGGGACAAGGTCCATTGTACGAGGTTCAACAAGGGTCACAACCCCATGACACCTACAGGCGTGGGAAAGGAGTGGCTGGAAAGATGGTTAGTGACAAAAAAGGGATCTGGGGATGTTGATTGACAGTCACCTGAATATGAGCTAGCGGTGTGTCCAGGGGGTTATGAAGGCAAACATCATCCTGGCTTGTATTAGAAACAGTGTGGCCAGCAGGAGTAGTGAGGTGATTGTCCCCCTGGTCTTGGCACTGATGAGGACACACCTTGATCATTGTGTCCAGTTTTGGGCACTTTGCTACGGGAAGGACATAGCAATGCTGGAAGGTCTCCAAAGAATAATGATGAAGCTCATGAAGGTCCTGGAACATAAGTCCTGTCTGTGAGAAGCAGTCCAGGGAACTCGGGTTGTTTAGTCTGGAGGAAAGGAGGGTCAGGGGAGACCCTACCGCTCTCTAAACTACCTGAAAGGAGGCTGTAGCAATGCACAGGTCAATTTCTTCTCCCAAGTCAGGAATCACAGGACAAGATGATCTCACATTGCACCAAGGGAGGTGTATGTGGGCTATTAGGACAAAATTAATTCACCCAAAATGTTGCCAAGCATTGGAACAGGCTGCCCAAGGAGCTGATGGAGTAATTATCCCCAGATTTCATGAAAAGACATGTAGATGTCGTGCTGAGGGACATGGTTCAGTGGTGACCTGGCAGCGCCGGATTTTTGGTTGCATTTGATGATCTTAAAGGTCTTTTCCAACCTATTGACTCCTATGTGACACCTGGAAAAACTTGGATTATTCTATCTTTACAGCCCTAAAGCCTCATTCCTTCAATCACTTACCATTACAAGTACTTCTTTGCCACCTCCAGTGGTGCCTTATACCTTTCCCTAAACATTTACTGCTTTTCAGCTACCCACAGTGAAGCACTGGAGCTTAAAGTGCTTCAGGCTATCAGCCTAGTGCTGCAGGGAACACTTGGATGCCTGCTTACCAGCCACAAGCTTGGAGAAAGCCATGCCTCAGAACCACAGCTTCTTTCCTTCCTCCCCTTCCTGGTCAGGCTGTCCTTAACAAGATCCTCACCACACCAAACCTGGTGTGGGGCTGTCCCTGTTTACAATTTCAGTCCCACCATACACAAGGACAGAAAAGTGAATTATACAGAAGAATAAGAGGGTTTATTTAGGATGGAAACACATAGCTAGTAATAAAGCATAGCAATATAGAGGAGGTTTATGGCATAAACAATCATTAGCATAGAAATAAATGCAGATACAATAATTCCTAACGCTGAACTTCACAAGTTTTAAATGCTTTACAAGCCACAGTGAACAGAATAAGGAGACTCTCTCATAAAAAGACCTACAAAACTGCAGAGTCTCTGGACTACCAGTAGGATCTCCTCATGGACTGGTTCAGTCTTGGTGGAGGGCTATTATGGTTTTGGTTACATAAGGCAAGGCCTGTATTTTGTTAGCATCCCAAACAAGAAAGTGTTTCAAACCAGCAAGGACAAATTTGGGTGATGCTGCCATGGACACCCCTCCAGGGTTTCAACTGGAAATGCTTGCATATCTCTGTTTTCTGGCTGCAGCCATGGCAGTTTTGTGTTACTCAGCTGTCATGTCACTCAGGCTTTGTGCGTAGAGGTAGGAATTCATTGTCCCATGTGAGATTTGGAAAAGGGGAAGAAAAGTTCAGTTCCACAGTCTTAAGACTCAAAAGATTAGGAAGCACCTTACTAAACACTGGATAAACTCACTATCTTCATAAAAAATAAGGGAAGGTAATAAAAAGAGAGAGTTCCAAAGTTCTGAGTCAGAACCAACCTGGAACCTTTTATTTTGATCCTCAATCTGTAGAGTTATTTTACAATCTTGATTCTCCCAGTTGTTATTCTACTGCATTTTCACAGTCCCCAGTTTACCCATGAGCTGGAGCCCATTCCTGGGATTTTCAGCTCTCTTCCCAAACCAACAGCACTCAGCGTTTAGGACTCTCTCTTCTTCCAGACCTCCTGATGATTTTTGTGCCACTGGGGTTAAGCACCCAGCCCTGACACCAGAGTTACTGTGCTTACAGTCCATTTCTCTCCCACCATGGTTCTCATCACACAACTTTTTCAGGTGCCTTCAAACACTGCTCTGAACATCTGCTCCAGTCTTATGGCAGAAGTGAGAGGGAAGCAAGTGTTCTCCTACCCACTGTACATTTATAAGGTTTCTTGGCTGTGTGGATTTTCAAGTGCACTGTAAGCATTGAGTTTTTCTGGAAGCTTTTTCCACACTCACCACACTCATAGGGCTTGGCTCCTGCATGGATCCTCACATGGGCACCAAGGGCTGACCTGTGCCTGAACATCTTTCCACACTCCTTGCACTTGTAGGGTCTCTCCCCATGGTGAATCCTCAGGTGCACATTGAGAGCTGACTTCCGCCAGAAGCTGTCCCCACACTCCACACAGATGTAGGGCTGCTCCTCAGCATGTGTGGTCTGGTGCTTGGCCAGAGCAGAGCAGTTGCTGTACCTCCGTCCACACTCAGTGCACTGGTAGGGGTTAGGCAGAAGGCTGCTGTGGAACACGGGCAAGACCTTTCCTACATGGATCCGGCGATGAGTGGTGAGCGCCGAGCTCTGGCTGAAGCCCTTCCCACACATAGGACACTTGTAGGGCTTCTCGCCCGTGTGTGTTCGCATGTGGGTCACCAGGGAGGAACTCTGCCGGAAGGTTTTCCCACACTCAGTGCACTTATACGGTTTCTCTCCTGTGTGGATCCTCTGATGCCGAATGATGGCTGAGCTGTCCCGGAAACGCTTCCCACACTCCCGGCACTTGTGGGGCTTCTCTCCAGTGTGGACTCTCCGGTGTATGATCAGGGAGGAGCGGTCGCTGAAGCTTTTCTCGCACCGGGGGCAGTTAAAAGGTTTCTCACCCTTGTGGCTTCGCTGGTGAACAATAAGATGTGAGTTTTGGCTGAAACTCTTCCCACATTCGTTGCACTGGTAATGTCTCTCTCCTGTGTGGGTCCGCTGGTGCCTGATCACATTGGACCTCTGACTGAAGGTCTTCTTGCACTCATTGCACTGGTAGGGCTTCTCACCAGTGTGGATCCGCTGGTGTTTGATCAAGTCTGAGTTGCGAGTGAAACTCTTCCCACATTCAGAACACCTGAAGGGTTTCTCTGCCAGGTGGATCCTCTGGTGTTGGCTTAGGTATGAGCTCCGGCTGAAGCTCTTCCCACACTCTGGACACTCATAGATTTTCTCTCCCACCTGCTGAATCCAAATGGCACTGCTCCCATATGTGGTTGGGTCTGACTTGTCTCCAGCAAGGATAACCTTGTTGATGTGGGCTCTACCACTGTCCTCACACTCCCAGACCTCAATCCCACAGGGAGTTACTATTCCCTGTCTCTTTCCAAAAGATGTCTCCACCTCACTTTCTGTCTCCAGTTTCTGCTTGTGGTCTGGTCTTTGATCAGCATCCTGGAGGGTATCTCCCATGAGCTTTCTGGAGGAGAACAGATGTAGTTCAACTATCACAGGACTTTCCTGATGAAGCTTGCTCTTCTTGGAGTCTCCCTTGATCCTGCCACCTGCAGGAGTGAACATAAGAACTGGCAATGAAAAAACTGCTGCCCACACCACACATCTCTGAAGAAGTACAAACAGGGCAACCACAGATACCAGCTGCACATCAGATACTGCTACCTAACAGTGAAGAAGTCAGGTCCTCACTATCTTCTCTGGGCTGGATAAGGGCCCAGAGACAGAGGAGTGCTAAAAAGGAGTGTGAGCTGAGGATGGGAAGTCACTGTGGCACAGATTACGCTGAGGGTCCCCTGTCACAAAGTTACAACTTTAAAGGTACACTCATTTTGCCCTAAAGGACACAACCTGTCCCTGTCTTGTCCTCAAAAGTTCCCACATCTAGCAAGCTTACAGGAATACTATCACTGCTCTCCTCAACAACTCCCACTGTAGCTGCTTCCTGTTGCCTATGAATCATCGTTCTTCCTCCAGCATTCCTACACTTAATCAAGGAAGGAAGCAACCAACATCATTCCTGCCAAGTAGACTATTTTCTGTCTTCTTCCCAATCATAGCCAGGTTCCTTAAAAAGAAAGCCCTGGATATTCTGCAGCAAATTCTGTCTACATTTTGTGTACAAAACAGACAGGCAAGTGAGAGGATGGATTAACTGGTTTATTCACAGAAATAGAATTTTCAGGTTGGAAATGATCTTCAAGATCATTCAGTCCAACCATTAACCTAACTCTACCAAGCCTACTGCCAAACCCTGTCCCTAAGCTCCAGATCTACACAGCTTTTAAACACATCCAGAGATGACAATACAACCACCTCCACAACCACCACCAGCCTGTTCCAGTGCCTGATGACTCTCAGTGAAGAAGCTTTTCCTAATGTCCAACCTAAACTTATCTTGGCTCAACTTGAGGCCATTTCCTCTTGTTCTATTACTTATTACTTCTGAGAAGAGAACAACATCCACCTCTCTAGAACCTTCTTTCAGGTAGCTGTAGAAAGTGATAACATTTCCCCTAAGCCTCCTCCTCTTAAAAGTATTCCATACTTAATCAATTAAGCATGGAAATGAACATTTAGACTGAAACCTTAAGAGGCTTCCAACCTTATATTAACTATATTAATTATATTAACACACTTTGGAAACGGATGCTGGAGTGTGAGTTAAGCCAGTTGACTGGAAGACATGGCTTACAGAATTATCACTGTTCCCTTACATGTGGGAGGTAAGAATATCACAACATGTTAGAGATTGGAAGGGACCTCAAAAGATTATCCAGTCCAATCCCTCTGCCAGAGAAGAATCCCCTAGATCAAGCTGTGCAGGAACATGTCCAAACAGGTTTGAAATGTCTCCAGAGAAGGAGACTCCACAACCCCCTGGGCAGTGCATTCCAGTGCTCTGTCACCCTCACCATGAAGAAGTTTCTTCTTGTATTTATGCGGAACCTCCTCTGTTCCAGCTGACACCCATTGCCCCTTGTCCTATCACTGGATGCCACTGAGCAGAGCCTCGCTCCCTCCTCCTGACACCTCCCCTTTCCATATTTATCAACATTAATGAGGTCACCCCTCAGTCTCCTTTCTTCCAAGCTAAACAGACCCAGTTCCCTCAGCCTTTCCTTATCAGGGAGATGCTCCACTTCCTTCATCATCTTTGTGGTTCCATGCTGGACTTTCTCAAGCAGTTGTGTCCTTCTTAAACTGAGGGGCCCAGAAACATGAGGTGCATGCAGCAGGGTAACCCTCAGGTTTCGTTTCTTGTGATCTGCATGTTTTGGAAGACACCACTGCAGTGGTTATAGCAGTTGTCAAAGCTTAATTTAATAATGGACAACGCTGTAAAACCACCTGTTGTACAAATAAATGCACAGCAGTGGCCTAAAGGATGTAGCTCAAGGCAGAACTAACCAATAAAACATTAAAATACTGTCAGCATGAGAGGAAGAAAAAGCCAGACCTTCTGAATTTGAGTATAGTCTTTCCTGAAAATACACAGGAACTAACTGATTACATTTTGGAGAGGTTCTTTTGTAAAGGGTATTACATACCCCAGGACTGTGTTTTGTCTTTAACATAACCAGCCTACAAATCTTCCTGAAGGCAGGATCTATATATGGTATCAGGAGAGGCAGGATAAGTGCGGGCGATGCAGCACAGCGTACACAAAACTTAAAGTGTTCTATTTGTAGTCTATTCACTTTCTCACATTGTGAGCAATCTCTGCTGTCTTGGCATTGAGCTGGTTCTGGCTCCAAAGCTGTTTCTCTTCACTCAGTTTAGGAGGTTAAAGCCAAGTCAGGGAATGCAGACCATGATTTGAGCAAAAAAACCTGATGTAACCAATACCTGTCACAGTGCTGTAGAGTAACATTACAAGAAAATAAATCTTTAGGAGAGGAAAGCAACCTAGGCCAGAAGAAACTGACACCCAGAAACATGAGTCAGGGTCACTGTTCTGCCACACACTGGGTCGACACCACTGTCTGGATCAAACAAACAGAGCCAGCTCATGCAATGAAGACAGGGTCTACTCCACATGCTGCAGAGAGCTGCCTCTAGCTTGCTGTCTTCTCACAAGTGTCTGGATGGCCTTCCTGATGCACTTTCAGACCCAAAATGCCCCCTAGTGAGTTTTGTATATGAAAAACATTGATCCCTCAAATAATTTTCTCTCCATCACCTTACTTTCTAGTGAACTAAAAAAGGACCTAATGTAGTTAATACAGTCCTGAGTTCAGGCAGAGGAAAAATTACACCTGGGCTGCTTTCTGCATCTGTCAGGAGTCCTGATTATTGCTTTTACTGAAGGAAGTATTTTGCTTGGTTGCTCTCAGTGCATGCACAGGTCTGGGAAAGAGAAGACATCATAAGGGGTAATGGTTTTAAATTAAAAGAGAGGAGATTTAGACTAGATACAAGGAAGACATTTTTAAAAAATCAGAATCACAGAATTATTGAGGCTGGAAGAGACCTCTGAGATCATCCAGGCCAGTCTATCACCTGACATCACCACATCAGCTAGACCAGGGTATTAAGGGTCACATCCAGTCTGTCCTTAAATACCTCCAAGGATGGGGACTCCACCACTGCTTTGGGCAACCCATTCCAGTGTCTGGTCACCGTTTTTGTGAGGAAGGGCTTCCTAACAGCCAACCAAACCCTCCCCTGGTGCAGGTTTAGACCACGCCCTCTTGTCCTATCACTAGTTGCCTGGGAGAAGAGGCCCATCCCCACCTGGCTACAACATTCCTTCAGGTAATTATAGAGGAGAAGGTCCCTCCTGAATCTCCTCTTCTCCAGGCTAAACAACCCCAGCTCCCTCAGCCTCTCATGAGGCTTTCTCTCCAGTCTCTTCACCAGCCTCGTTACTCCTCTGGACCCCAGTCCACTACCTCAATATCTTTCTTAAGCAAGGGGCCCAGAACTACCCCCAGTAATCGAGATGAGGCCTCTCCAGTGCCCAGTACAGAGGGACAACTATGTCCCTAGTCCTGCTGGACACACTATTGTTGATCCAAGCCAGGATGCCATAGGCCTTTTGTGCCACCTGGGCACACTGCTGGTTCCTGTTCAGCCACTTGTCAACCAATACTATGACATCCTCTCTCTGCCTGGCTGCTCTCCAGCCACTCATCCCCCAGTCTGTAGCACTGCTGGGAGTTATTGTGGCCAAAATGAGGGTGGTGAAACACCGGAACAGGCTGCCCCAAGAGGTGGTAGATGCCACATCCCTAGAAACACTCCAACAGGGCACTGGACAACTGATCTAGTTGAAGATGTTCTTGCTCATTGCAGGGGTCTTGGATTAAAAGACATTTAAAGTCCCTTCCAACACAAACCATTCTATGATTCAAAGTCATTTTGGTCTGGTCATACATTAGCAAAAGGAGCAATGGAAAGGCAGAATTCCCTAACTATTGCTGCAGGAAAATAGCAATTGGGCTCCTCAGAGTTTTCAGTGCTCCAGTATGCAGGAAAAAAGTCATGCATAGCTGTCAATGAATGAACAGCAGCATGATTTAGTCAGTCAACATGCAACCCTACTTCTCAAGGACCAAGTTTTCAGAGCATAAATACCCTGTGTGGGAGCAGGTTTAGAGTACAGAAAATCAGCTGCGTAAGATGTTGGGAACATCTGTTCCCTTCACACTGCCTAAGTGAAACTGAGTGAAATGTAGGCTTTGTCTCTACCCATGGAAGAAAGAGGAGATCCTTGTAAGACAAGAAGGATGTGGACTTGCTGGTGTGTGTCCAAAGGAGGGCCATAAAAATCTGATGGCTGAAGCACCTCTCTCATGAAGACAGGTTGAGAGTTGGGGTTGTTCAGCCTGGAGAAAAAACTCTCAGGGGACCTTACAGTGTCTGAAAAGGCTGGGGAAGAACCGTTCCCAAGGGCATGGAACAACAGGATGAGGGCAAATGCTTCTAAGCTGGAAAAGGGCAGATATAGGCTGAACATTAGGAAAAAGTTCTTTAAGATGAGGGTGGTGGATCACTGGAACAGGTTGTCTAGAGAGGTGGTGGAGGCCCCATCCTTGGTGACATCCAAGGTTTGGCTGGACCCGGCTCTGAGCAGACTGTTCTGGTCAGAGATGTCCCTGCTTGTTGCACGGGGGGTTGAACTAGATGACCCTTCCAGCTCAATGCATTGTATGATTCTAAGACACCACATTACAGGATCTCCATTTGTCCTGGGCAGCACCACCTTTTCCAAGGCTGACGGGCACGTCACCCATGGGTGCAAGCCCTGGAACGCGACTGCTTGCTTGTCTTTGCAGAGGGCTGCCCAGTTACTGGAGAAGACCCTTAACTAAAGGCCGGCTGCCCCAGTTTCGGGACACACCAGCCTATCATCATCTCCTACAGAGAGCCCCCAGCCGGCAGATCCCTGCCCGAGGCTGCCCGTGCGCTGACAACCGTCCTGGGCACAGGACACGGCGCAGGCACGTCCCCCCGCAGCCCCGCCAGCCACCCTCACCCGCTCCCGTGCCCGGTGCACACTTCATTGCTACATTTGCCCTCAACAAGACGAAACAGACAGCTCGGGCCTGTTCCTTCCCCTTGCCGCGGCAGCCAGGACACCCCCGGCCGCGCTCCCGGGGTCTGGAGGCCGCGGGGACCCCCCCCTCCCGCTGTGGCCTCAGTGCCGCCCGCCTCGGGGTCCTTGCCCGCCCCGGCAGTGCCGCGTCGTTTCGAGCTGTCCGGCGCATTACTTCGCGGGGCTGCGCCGCTCGCCCGGCCCCTTCGCCTCCGCCCTCTTTTGTTGCTCTTTCCCGGGTGGACTTACCGGGGTCATGTGCGCCTCGGCTGCAGAGACGGCGACAGCTTGGCCGGGGAGCGGGGGGGCGTTGCGACGGAGCCGGGCGGCGGGGCTGCTGGGCCGCTGTGCGAGGGGCGGCGCAGCCGACCCCTCTCAGCCCTGCTGGCTGCTGTTAACCCTTGTGTGCGCAGCATCCCAGCCGGGCAGCCTCCTCCTGGAGACACTGACCTCTCTCATCGCACATCGGGCGTTTTTATACATTCAGGTATACACAGCCCGCTGTGCTCATTTCCCAGGGGAATGCAGGTGGTTTTGTGCCCTCTGAAAGAGATACAGCACCATGGCAGTGAGCTTCTGGCCACGGCTGAAGTAGTATGTTCACTGGGCTTTTGAAAGGGATGCACTGTGTTCAGTTTGGGGAACCTTAATACAAGAAGGACATTGAGGTGCTGGAGTAGGTCCAAAGAAGGACAACAAGGCTGGCGAAGGGTCTGGACAAACCTTACGAGGAGCAGCTGAGGGAGCTGGAGTTGTGTAATGTGAAGAAAAGGAGGCTGAGGGGAGGCTGCCACTGCAACTACCTGAAAGGAGGCTGTAGAAAGATGGGGGTCATAGAATCACAGAATGTTGAAAGCCGGAAAGGACCTCCAGAGGTCATCGAGTCCAACCTCCCTACACAAGCAGGGACTCAGAGCCTCATCAAACCTGACCTAAAATGACTCCGGGGATGGTGCCCCCACCACCTCTTCGGGCAGCCCATTCCAGCCATCACTCATCCTCACATTGAAGAACTTTTTTCTAATATGTAGCCTAAATCTTTCCTTTCTCAGCTTGAACCCACTGCTCCCTGCCCTATCCATACAAACCCCTGCTTTCATGTAGGTCCCCCTCAGGGACTGGAAGGTCAAAAGAAGGTCCCTCAGGGGACTTGACTTCTCCAGGCTGAACAGCCCCAACTCTCTGAGTCTGTCCTTATAGGAGAGATGCTCCATTCCACTAATCGTCTTGGTGACCTCCTCTGGATGTGCTCCAATCTGTCTGCATCTTTCTTGTGCTGGGGCCTCCAGAATTGGACACAGTACTTCAGGGGATGTCTCACCAGGGCAGAGCAGAGGGGCAGAATCTCTTGATCTGCTGGCCATAGTCCTTTGGATGCAGGCCAGTATGTGATTGGCCTTCTGGGCTGCTAGTGCATACTGGTGGCTCATGGCCAGTTTTTCATCCACCAGCACCCCCAAATGCCTTTCCACAGCACTGCTCTCCAGTAGATCCTCCCTCAGCCAGTATCAGTTTCTTTTAATAAGTGATGGGACAAGAGGCAATGTCCTCAAGTTTAGGTTGGACATTAGGAAAAGCTTCTTTACTGAAAGAGTCATCGGGCACTAATGCCCAGGGAGGAGGTTCAATCTCTGGATGTGTTTAAAGTGTTGTGTTGATCCTGGAGCATAAGAACATGGTTTAGTGGTGGGCTAGGTAGGATGAGGTTAATGGTTGGGCTCAATGATCTTAAAGATCTATTCCAACCTAAACACTTGTATGATTCTATGGAGTGAAAGTTTTTGCCAAGCTCTCCACGCGTACAGGTGAAAGAAAAGTTTATCTAATTTTTCACAAAGCAACTGACTTCTCAGTGGACCACTAATCACACAAGCAGCAAAGAACAATGATGTGCTATGTAGGTGACTTTTTTTTTTCCACTTAATAATTTGGGAACTTGGTAAAAACTGGCACATGCTTTTTTTCTGATTGCCCTCAGAAACACTAAAGAGGACTTTTATTTTCACCTTAGCAAGAGCCCAGCTCTCTTCCCTTCCTATCCATGGACAGCATTTTTTCCAAAGGCAGAGGAGAGAGTAGGGTTATTCCTAAATACAAGGTGTGGTCTGAGTCTTGCGGTTGCTGACTCCAGAGGTATTAGACAGACACCAAGTCTAGATTTTGCAGCCTTCCCTTCACAGAAGGAAGGACTTCGTATAAGTTGCACTTTCTTTCTTCTGAGCACAGTCCCATCTGTCTTCATCTTTTGAAGAAGGCACTCGCCCTTGCAGAGTAGACAAGTAATAGCATGGGTAGCAAAAACCAAACCAGTCATGCAAGATGTCCAGCTGCCAAGAGCATAGGTTCAAACAATGACAGAAGGAGGGAAGAGGAGGCATTTCTGATATGTGAGCAGAGAAAAATCTTTGCCTTTCATAATAAAGAGTGCTGTGAAAAGCCACACACAGCATATCTTTGATAACAAACTCCAAGGGTCATGGGAAAACTCTGTTTTAACAAACGGTTTGTATCAAAAGGAAATTATGAAAAGCTCGGTTGTGGCTCATCAGTATTCTTCAGTGAGAGCATTGTCACAGTTTGCCATGTGATTTATGAACCCAAGTCCAGTTATCACCTATGGCCTCTGCTGGAATCTTCCACCCTGTCTACCTTTTTGCCTTTCACTAGCAAGTTGTTTCCTACCTTCTGAATGTTAGGGATTGGAAGGGACCTCAAAAGATCATCCAGTCCAATCCCTCTGCCAGAGCAGGATCCCCTAGATCCAGTCCACAGGAACATGGCCAGGCAGGTTTTAAACATCTCCAGAGAAGGAGACTCCACAACTCCCCTGGGTAGCCTGTTCCAGTACTCTGTCACCCTCACCAGGAAGATGTTTCTTCTCATATTTATGTGGAACCTATGTTTCAGCTGACACCTGTTTCCCCTTGCTGAAGTCTCACATGGTTCAATATACAGTTGGCATTATATTTTCTGACAGAATCTCCTTCAAATTCCTTCTGAATCTCCCCCAACCCAATCCAGAAAGAATTGTTGTACCAGCTGAAGAATGCACAGCTGTGGCTACAGATGCAATTGTAACTTTAATTCAAGTGGAAAAATATGGTCTTGCATATGCTTGCAAAATTACTTCTAGCTGCTCTTTAAACTCTTGAACAACAGCTTTAAAATAATAATAAAAAAATAACCAAGAGCACTCAACCACTTCAATAGTTTTTGTGTTCCTTGGGAGGCAGACTTGGGAGGCTTTATGGTAACAAAAGTTAGTACAATAGTAGAATACAGAAAGTAAATATCAAGTATAGGTACCAGAATGGGCCACTCTGCCCCAGTCCCCTCAGACCACTTCTCACTGATTGTTCTAACAGCACATATTATACCTCATATTACACCTTCCTTCTGATAGGGAATAAAAGCTAAAGTGCCAACATCTTCTCTAACAGTTTGCAAAATGTCTTTTAGGGGTTCCTACTGTTGCTTGATTTCAGGAGTCATCTCAGATGAGATGACATCCCCAGGCTTCATCTCCATGCTGTTCTTGTCTCCTCAAAGCCTGTCCTTCAGGCATTTGTATTCTGAAGGAGAAAGAAGCCATCTCCTTGGCAGACAGAGCACTGTGAGTCCACAAAGTCTTGGTTTTGTGTGCTGGCTGCATCTTCTTACATTTAAGTATCTTTGTTCCCCATGAAACTGTATGACTTTCTCATACCTTCAACCATATTTTTAGGCACCCAGAATCGTCTTGTACTACAAAGTCTCGTTCTCAACTGCCTCTTAAAATAAAAGGACACTGTGTTTTAAAGGCAGTTTCTCAAGCTCAGCAGCAGAAAAATCTTTTAGGTCCAGTAGCTTTCTAAAGAAACTTCAAGTATCCTAACTCCACCTTTCAGTAAACCTTTCAGTGCAGGATATCTGGGACTGGACATTTTGTGGTGGATTTTTTTCTGTCAGCCTTGAAAATAGTTGAATATCTTGTTTCTTGAGTCATGGGTCATTCCTCAGCTCCCTTCTCTGCCTGGCAAATGCAGGTATGATGGGCATTACAAGATGCTCTAATGCTGGTTTCTCTATACCACAGCCACAAGGAAATACAAATAATGATCAAACAATGTAGTCTTTGCCAGAAAAGCAAAGTATTAAGATGTCTGCACTTACTTCAAACCGTAGGTGTAATGTGTCCCAGTCTATCAGCAAAAGTTCTATCTTTTGCTAGGCTTGTATTTTGAAGAAATAGCTTGTTTATACTTTTCTTCTTTATCTCTCAATTGTTAGAAAGCTGCTGCGTGTCACAGCTATGCTTACCATTTCCATTTTGATCTACCCATATGTGCCTGCTGAATTCTCCAAAGAATATCTGATTTCAATGCACTTTGCATTGGTATTCTGTTACCTCTGAAGACCAGGCTGTTCTTTACAGCAAATTCAATTTTGAATTGGTAATGTGTAATTCCCCAGCAGTGACAGCCCTAATGCGTTTTTATAATAGCTCATCTTTTACTGTGCCTTTGCAAATTTATTCCACATTTCTGAGAGCAAACAGTTCCCTTTCCTCATATTTATGTGTATTGTATTTCTGAGTTCCTTTCTTTTATATAAGTAATGTTTTCAAACCTAATATTGGTTTTTTGCTTCCAGCAGCTATAATAAAGTAAATATATAACAAAAAGTGTGAGACCAGGGCAACCACATAAACATCTGTGCCTAAACCTTCTTAGACCTGCTCTCCCTGCTCCTCTGAAAAAGACAATGACCTCTTCTTCACAGCCCTCTAGTCTTTTTGTTGCTGGCAGGAAATGAAAGCCCTTCAGAATCCCCTCAGCTTTTCTACATCTATATGCATTGGATAAAACCATGATTTACCCTCTTCTGAGACCTGAGATTGTTGTGTAAAATCAAAGGATTTTTGACAGAAAACTGAAGGAAAACCTAAGGTCTCACAAGAAAAAAACAACCCAAAAGACAAGCACTGCTTCTCCAACCCATACCACTAGCTGCTTCTAATGCCATTCAGTCAGTCCCACTGTGTTACAGAAGGTCTGTTGAACAGACTTGTAAGAAACCTTGGTCTTTTGACTGTTTGTGCTTCTCGCCTCATAGGTGACTGTCTAACCAGCCAGGATCCAAAGTAACACTGAGCTGTACCCACCCCTTGGAGTATGGAGGCAGCAACTCAAGCACTGGTTTTCCTCAAAAAGCAGTCATTCTACATGGCATTGCAGGTCTGGGAAGCAATTTACCTATACAACATTTGATATAATTATTTTAAAAGTACATATTATTACAGCTGGGCACAAGATTAAATATTAATGTCCTCGGTGCTATGAAGACTATCCTAAAACCACTTACCATCAAGAAGTCTCTGAATGGTACTTAAGATTGCATACAATATTCTAAATATGAACTTTTACAGAGTTGAATGGTTGAACTAGCAGTTAGGCTTTTATTCTTAAAATATGTAATTAAGTCTCATGTGTAGCTTGGTGAGGCATTCATTCACTGCCTTGGAATGAATCCGTAATTCTAAGGAGTTCACAGATATATTGGTCAATACAACCCCTATAAGTTTCCAAGGATAAAGTAGAATGAAAAATTTGGTTTTCTCATTAACGTGTAACATATACCTTACATACAGCATCACATCTGGAACAGAGGAAAGGGAGTCGAAATGCCCAGACCACATCACTACATGTGCAAAGTCCACTGTACGCACGTAAAAACATAGTTGAAATGTGTACAGAAACTTCAAGTCTGTGATACAGCCACTCACTGGGAATCTATCTACAAACTGGTATACTCAGTAAGTCACATGAAACTGATACACTCAGTAGAATCACAGAGTCATTAAGGTTGGAAGAGATCTACAAGATCATCCATTTCAACCACCATGCCCACTAAATCACATCCCATGAGGCTATATCTACTTGCTTTTTGAACACTGCCAGGGATGGTGACTCCACCACCTCCCTGGGCAGCCTGTTGCAATACCTGACCATTTTTTCAGTGAATAAAATTTTTCTAATACCTAATTTAAACCTCCATGACACAACTTCAGGCTGTTTCCTCTTGTTGTATCGCTAGTGACTTGGAGAGACCAACCCCCACATCTCTACAACATCCATTCAGCTAGTTTTAAACAGCAATAAGGTCTTCACTCAGCCTCCTTTTCTCCAGACTAAACAAACCCACTTCTCTCAGCCTCAAGTCCAGGTTCCAGATAATGCAAGAATACAGACAGATTTTCCTTTTCTATACCAGCATCAAGAATGAAATCCGTCTTTTTTCCTTCAGTTTGATATTAGTGACATAATTTAAGACTTAAGTCTTGCATGCACTCCACTCACAGAATATGTCCTACTGCTGCATTTCTAGAGTTAAGTTATCTATAAAATCCCTCTGATAGTTAATACTGAATCACAGAATGTTAGGGACCTAGAAAGTTCATTCAGTCCAGCCAGAGCAGGATTCCCTAGGTCAAGTCACACAGGAACATGTCCAAACAGGTTTTAAATGTCTCCAGAGAAGAAGACTCCACAACCCCCCTGAGCAGTGCATTCCAGTGCTCTGTCACCCTCACCAGGAAGAATTTTCTTCTCATATTTACATGGAACCTCCTATGTTCCAGCTGACACCCATTGCCCCTTGTCCTATCATTGGATGCCACTGAGCAGAGTCTGGCTCCTTCCTCCTGACACCTGCCCTTTCCATATTTATCAACATTAATGAGGTCACCCCTCAGTCTCCTTTTTTCCAGGCTAAGAGACCCAGCCTCTTAAGTCTTTCATTGTCAAGTTGATGCCCCAAACTCTTCATCATCTGTGTGGCTCTGCACTGGACTCTCTCAAGCAGTTCTGTGTCCTTCTGGAACTTTGGGGCCCAGAACTGGTCACAATATTCCAGATGTGATCTTACTAGGGTAGATTACAGGGGGAGGAGAATCTCTCTTTATCTACTAACCCCTCCCCCTTCTAATCCACTCCAGGATGCCACTGGCCTTCTTGGCCACAAGGGCCCATTGCTGGCTTCTGGTCATACTGCTGGCCATCAGGACCCCAAGTCCCTTTCTCCTAGGCTGCTCTCCAGTCAGTCCCCAACCTATGCTGGTCGCTGGAGTTGTTCTTGCCCAGATGCTAAACTCTACACTGCCCTTGTTGTATTCCATTCAATTCCTCCCTGCCCAGCTATCCAGCCTATCTAGGTCTTGTTGAATTGCAGCACAGCCATCTTTGTGTGTCATCCTCATCCAGATGGGACACATCTCTAGACTTCCACAGCAGTTTCTAATCTTACACCACAAAACAGCAGCACACAGACAAGAGAAAAACATCGTTACAGACATGCAATATTTGCATCCCTATTTGTACATATCGAGGCATTCTCCTTTTGTTTTCATGGTTGTTCACTGGTTACTTTTTTCCTCTGTATTTACTCCTATCTTCCTTTACAGCCCTTTAAAACCAAAATCGATTTCACTTATGCCACAAAAAGTCCTCCTGGCTGCACAGGGATAGACTCTTCAGCTTCAGTATTGGGATCCAAATTATAATCCACATCATATTAATTCTGGTCTTAAACAGAGAGGCACACACTGAAGTGTTGGCCAAGGCATATTGTAACCACCCACAATGTAGTTCAGTACTGCTATGTTTGCACAGGGATCTCATGCATTGCTGGAGCTCAGGTTTGTGTTTCAAGCAGGCTAAGTCTGAGTTCACATCTAACATGATAAACCCATGCCCAGGTGCTATTCCAGTGCTAACGGCCTTAATTTAGCTCCTCATTCACAGTCATGTCACAGAATCACAGAATCCTTTTGGTTGAAAGAGACCTTTATGATCATAAAGTCCAAACAAACCAGGACAGCAGCTACAGGCAACAGTGGTTTAGGAATGGTGTCTCCAGAGGATGCATCCACCACCTCACTTACAGCCACATACGAGTTTTAAGCTGCAGCCCCTCCTGCTCCTCCTGCCCAGGACTCTCTGCAGCCACTTCCTGAGCAGAACCCAGCTGCACAAAGTACCCATACAAATGTTGGCAATGTTCACGGCTGTGTAGAGGACAGAAATACAGGTGATCAGGACTGTTCTGTAACCTCTTTCAGTTTTGAACAAACTCCCTTGTGCTGTCACAACATGCCCTGAAAAAACCCCCAACTGTCCTCATCTTTCTTATAGGGGCCTTTAACACCTGGAAATCTGCAATAAGGTCTCCCCCACAGCCTTGTCTCCTCCAGGCTGAACAAGCCCAGTGTGTCCTCACAGCAGAGGGGTTGCAGCCTCCTGATCATTTTGTAGCCTTCTCTGCTTTGCCTTTCCTCTCTTGTTTGGCTAGAAACCACATCTGCTGGGGGTAGTATGAGCTAGGCTGTACAGCCAATCTTATCAGTGACTAACGACCAGTCACAAAATGTAAGCCTTTCCCTTAGAGGTGACACTCATCTGGCTCTATCAGAAGGTCACCTCCATGACCCAGTCAGCAAAACTGCAGGGACTTCATGTCCTTTGCACCACCATCTCCTAGACAATTTTGTTTAAATTAGTGAACATTATGAGAGAATAGCTAGTAAAGCGATGGCAAGCATGGATAGACAAAATGCCATGCTTGGACAAGCTTTGGTTCCTTGGGAAAACATATTTAAATCCACTCTGCATTGAATGTATTTCATTCTCTCTCAGACGTTTTTATTTAGTCAGGATCTGGAAGACAATGCAGGGTTGTCCAGCTCCATGTTTAACCCAAGACATCGCATGATTAACCAACAAAACCACATAGTCCTCCAGATGCATGCACTGCCAAACCATCCTGTCCTGGTCACTGCTGTTCCAAATAACACCTCACCTATACAAGTCAGGTAGTACAGGTGCCATCCAGTAGTGGCATTCTTCTTTTGTACATTAAGATAACAAACTAGAGAAGGTCTCGGTCCTTGCTTCTCAGGACAACTTAGATTTCCATTTCTGTTCCTGACAGGTTTTTGGCCTCTTGAGCTGGTGAGAACCAAATGTTGACCTTCATGTGACCAGGAGTGTCATCTATGCAGGTGACCTCTGTTCTTGCCCACATGAGAAGAGTTCTGGATCTCTGGAGAGTAAAATACTATTGTAAAATATGAGGCCTCCACACATGGATAATAAATCATGTTTTATAGGGTGATTTTTATTGGAAAAGCATCATATATTTATAATAGTGATAGTTCTGAGAAAGATTGAACATGTCACTGCTAAAAAAGTGTATTGCAAACCTGATATTGCCCGAAGGGCAAGTGCTCTTTTCTGAGAAAACGAAACCAAGCTAAGGTCGTGGAAAATGACAGACAGGAGCAAGGTTCTCACAGCATTGTCCCCACACAGCACAAATACACTTGTACAGAAACAGAATTACTGCTTTGGATGCACAAGGGCAGGCTGACCTGGTTAGCTCTCAAGCCAACACAGCAGTGGTAATAGTTCTGTTTAAATATGCCTAAACTGAGTTCTTCAGCTAAATGATGAGATGGCAGACTGAATTGCCACTACCTAGGCAAGTCTCTTTCTTGAATGTATCAGAATTACGGTTGTAGTAGGATAAAAAAATTGTTTACAAGTCTTCAAAGAAAATGCTTGAGCAGCTCATTTACCAGTTTGCTACCCATAATGAAGTGAAAACTGTTGCTGTAAAGCAATTTAACATCACTTTAAAATCTAGGATGCAGAAATATTTTACCAATCCACAATACTTCTTGCTGCATGGATGTATAAGCAGTGTTTTATGCTCCACAGCTGACTGCAGCTCTCACTGAAATGTATACAGCAGCCTTAAGAGTGCTTGTACCAGGTTAAAATGAAGGTCTAGATCGGTTTTGGGTTGGTGCCTGCAATGCAAGCACACCAATCAGCTCTCTCTGAGAATTCAACAGGCAATGAAGCAACTTTGTTAAAAAAATTATTGAACCCATCACCAATAAGAACAGGAAAAATCCCCAAGCAAGTAAAAGAACAAAAAAAAGTAAAACAGAAACTGTATGGCAATGCCTTTATACATGCTCTGAGAGAAATGAGAGACAGCTAACACACCGGTTTTTGGCTTCAAATCAGAGCCCTAGAAAAGAGAGTATACACTAACTCTCTAACCAGAGGGGGAATTCAGCCATCCCCTCCATCTATAGAACTTAGTAGGGCTCCTGAGGCACTCTTATATCATGATGCTTGTGGAAAAGTTCTTTTTCTGATCCTCTTGCAGACACCAGCTTCCCCTGTATGCCTCAGGCTTGCTTCTAACTCCTCACGTTTTGGGAGTGTTTCATCTTCAGACCACAACAGCATCTCAGATGCAGAAACACAACAGAATCCCAGTCTCTTTCAGTTTGCCAAAGGTTTAGGAGATCGGTACTTCATAATCTCTCTCTCTATTATCAGAGGCTTCTTCCAGTCTCTCAGTGGCAGAGCATACAGCATCTACTGTCAGGCCCAGGTGCAAACAGAGACAACATGGCACTGGTGATGTGGGGCCATGCCTGTTGGTAAACAGGCCTGATTCAAGGGCCTGCTCCTCTCTTTCCTCTTTCTGTCTCCCAGGTGGTTACGGCTCCGAGGGAGGGAAAGGGTTAAGAGCTCACCACCTTCTGGCATCAAAGACAGTCCAGGAACAGTGTGGGGGTAGCAGATCCTTGCTCTCAGCACCTTGCCAGGAACCAGAATGAGCTGGCAGTGAATACAGTCCAAGGGCTTCACTCTCTCTGTCTTCTACCCTCAGGGAAAGGGGAAGCCATGGCTAACAGCCCCCTCCACTGTGGCAGGGCCTTGCCCCACCCTGGGGGGCAGGGGGGAAGGCTGCACTCTGCCAGGAGGGCTCTCTGTTGTACAAAAGACAGGAGAAGAGGAACAGAAAACAAGAAATCCACTACCTTTTATAGACTCTATCCACCAATCACCTGTAGGGTCAAGACACTGAGCCAGGGATCTGATGGGAAGAGCTACCCCTAGATTCAAAATAAAATGCTCTTTTGGCATAAAAGCACAGAAATCAACACTTGAAAATTCAGCAATTTTCAAACTACAACACTGCTCCTGGAAAGCCTGCTGAACTGTTAGTGGGAATTTTAGAAGAAACCATCTGAAGTGCTCTGTCTTTTTAAGAAAAGAGAACGTCTGAAAGCATCTAAATCCAAAGGAAACATTGAGAAAATTTATGGACAGTTGTTCACTGCTGACATTTTCACAGTGACTGAAAGCATGAACCTGTCGCAGAGCATCAGCTATCAAACAAAAGACTGCAAAGGTGGGGTGATTTGTAAGTAATTTTGTCCTGAAGAAGTACAAAGTGTTCATGCCAAACAGCAGGTTTGCTGACTGAAAGAGTTGTAGCTCTAGAAACAGGAAAGGGGGAGGGCACTGGTTATTGCTCAGTTGATCAAAATGGCTTCTGAAATCCCGTATGTGGGATGGTATTTCCCATGTCAGCGACACTCAGATGCAATGCTTTCTAGAACAAGCATGTAACAGGGACGTTTCCATCACTCTTCCTGGCAAACTCAGCACCTGGGAACTATAGCACAATGCCGAATCTCCTTTGTCAGTACAGTTAGTTACACCCTTGGATCTCTTGGGAAGTGTAATGGAAACACACCAACCCTATGGCTGGAAAGAGTACTGTAATACAGGGTAGAAATAGTAGTGGTTTTTGTTTTAGTCCAGGAATGACTTCTCTAACATTTAACATGGCAGTCTGCAACTTCTGAGTTCAGCATTTGACAGATGATATGCTTGGAGGGAAATGAATCTGAAAGCTTTGGACAGTACATGGGCATTTTTCATTCCATGTCATCCACTGGACATCACATCATTGCATCATAAAAATCCTTTACATTCCTTTTTCTGCTGATGCCTCCAAAGGAATCAACTTTCTGAGGACATAAACAGGCACTGCAGAATAGTGGTGTTTGAGGGACCATCTGCATTGCTGTAGCACTGTTTACTTAGCTAGGACAAAAAAGCCAACAAATGTGTTACCACTGCTTATGATTATCCACATTATATTCCTGTGAATAAACAGCCTACTGACACGGCTTTACTGCAATCATCTCAGATCAGAACTGGTTTATTTTGGCAAGGTGATGATTGAACTGGTTCCTCACAAACCTCTGTGGAAATTTAAACAGAACTCCCAGGCCTGCAAGTATTGTGATGGTGAAAATTATAGTGATCCTAAACACTGTGTAACCTGGATGGAATATTCCTCTTTAGTATATCCTTCTCTGTGATCTACAGCAGGAGGGCCATTGTCTTTGGAAAACGTGAAGTTTGAGAAGAGAGAAAGGTAGGTAAAGACTAGTAAGTGCTGTATTAAAATGGCCATCACAGAACAACAGAATTATTGAGGCTGGAAAAGACCTCTGAGAAAAGACCAGCCCATGACCTGACATCACCACATCAGTTAGACCAACGCAGTAAGGGTCATGTCCAGTCTGTCCTTAAACATCTCCAAGGAAGAGGACTCCACCACTGCCCTGGACTGTCCATTCCAGTGTCTGACCACCCTTTTTGTGAGGAAGGGCTTCCTAACAGCCAACCTAACTCTCCCTTGGTGCAGGTTCAGGCACTGCTCTCTTGTCCTATCACTTGTTGCCTGGGAGAAGAACCCCACCTCCACCTGACTACAACTTTGTTCAGGTAGTTGTAGAGTGTGATAAGGTTCCCCCTGAGTCTCTTCTTCTCCAGGCTAAACACCCTCAGCTCCCTCAGTCTCTTCTCATCAGTCCCTTCACCAGCCTTGTTGCTCTCCTCTGGACCCAGTCCAGTACCTCAGTATCTTTCTTGAAGCGAGGGGCCCAGAACTGTCCCTGGTAGTTGAGTAGAGACCTCACCAGTGCCTAGTGCAGGTGAAGAATTACATCCTTAGTCCTGCTGGACACACTATTGCTGATCCAAGCCAGGATGCCCTTGGCCTTTTGTGCCACCTGGACACACTGCTGGTTCCTCCTGTTCAGCCAGCTGTCAAACAGTACTATGAGATCCCCTCTCAGCCAGTCTGTACTCCAGCCACTCATCTGCCAGTCTGTATCACTGCTGGGAGTTATTGTGGCCAAAATGTAGGCACTTTGACCCTGTTAAACCTCATTTTATTGGCCTCTGCCCATTGTCCCAGCCTGTCCAGATCTCTCTGCAGCATCCTCCTTCTTTCCAGCAGATTGACACTCTCCCCAACTTGGTGTCATCTGTGAATTTCCTATGGGTGGATTCAGTCCCCTCATCCAGGTCATCAATAATGATGTTGAATAGAACTGGGCCATGCACAACATTGACAAAAGTGTTGCAGGTTATGCCTTCAAAACTGTTGTCAGTAGAATCACAGAATCGTTTAGGTTGGAAAAGACTTTTAAGATCATTGAGTCCAACCATTAACCTAAGGGTACCAAGTCCACTGCTAAACTATATTATTAAGCTCCAGATACACATGACTTTTAAATACACCCCAGGTGGTGGTTCAGCTCACTGGCCAGTCTGTTCCATTGGTGATGACCCTCTCAACATAGAAGTTTTTTGTAATGTAAAAGTTCCCCTGGTGCAACTTTTTTCTTGTCTTATCACTCCTTATTTGTGAAAAGGGACCAACACCCACCTCTCTACAAACTCCTTTCAGGTAGTGTGGGGTGAACTTGCTATACAGAGGATTTCAAGAAGCCTTATAAGAAATGCATCTTACCACAATACACAGGATACTTCTAAGGCTCTTGGAAGAAAAGCTGTGAAACATTAGTCTGCCATAGATCAATAACTTAAAAGAAGCTGTGAAGAAAGACAGATTTCTCCTGAGGGTGAGAGATTGTTAAGGATGACTTTTCTCATTGGTGGTCTAAAAAGCATACTAAACCTAAAGCAAATTCCAAGTAACTCATGTATTGACCAGGAGCGAGAAAAAAATCCCAATGCTAGTAATGACGTGCTAGTAATCAAAAAGATAACAAAATTTGACTTTAATCCAGTATACCTCCCAATATTTTACCAGCTGCTTTAAGACAATACTCTTGCTTTTTATGAGGGTCTTATTTTTCTTTAGCAGCCTTGTCAAAAGCAAGTTTTCTTTTAAGATGCTGAAGGCTGTTTTCAAAATAGCTGCTACTAAATTCCCTGAGGTAGAGCAGAATGTAGCTTTCTTCTGTTAGGGTGTTGGTGAACTGCTTTAAGAGTCATATTTCTTTTAATGCAGCTCGACAGGCTTTCTTTCAGCAGGAGCACACTTTAAAAAGTGTTGCTATATCATTTCATAATCAGAGATTGCTTTGCAGATAGTGTAAACCAGTAGGCAACCTTTAAGGATAAGGCTAAAACTCTGGGTTGTAAAAGCATCTAAAACCCCAGTACTGGATATTTGCAAGGTTTCATGTTAATATCCTCAAAACCTTCCAGAGGGAACAGAATGATGCTTGTAGTATTTCCATGAACAGTGTCTCTTCTAGTCCAAAAAATGTTTTATCAAGGAAACAGGTATGATAAAAGGTTGCAGAGGTGGACATATCTAGTAAAGCCTGTGATGTTTTTCTAAGCAAGGTTATCAACAAGTTGCATAGCAGTATCTCAAGATCTGAGGAAAACAGTGAGTCAGTAAAATAGTCCATCAGGATCCCCCTCACCAGCTAGGTTAGAAGCTTTATCCCTTGGCCAAATTCTCCTCTGAGATGGTAATCAGTAGGGCAACCACTCAGCAAGCTCCATGTGTATTGCACAGCTCTATAAATGCACCTCATCACATGCATGCAAACCAGCAGCAAACTCATTTTCTTGCTGATGATCGCTGCACTAAATGGGACAACACCAGCTTTTTAAAGGGTTGCTTGGGTTTTCAGTTTGTCCCCTTCAGCTGGAGGCCAGTTCTCTGACCCCAGGGCTTGATAGAGTGACCAATAATTTTAACTTTTTTAACTTTGGTTGACAAGCCACAGTGTTGTGCTACCATCCAGGGACTTCAACTGACTGGAGAAATGGGCTAACAGAAACTTTGTGGGACTCAACAAGTGTAAGTTCAAAGTCCTGCACTTAAGAAGGAACAAGCCCTTACACCAGTACAACCTGTTGAAGAGAAGACTCAGAGATCTTATCCATAAAAATGCCTGATAAGTGGGCATAAAGAGGACAGATGCTGGGCAGTTCTCAGTGGTGCCCACTGGAAGAGTGAGAAGCAATGGGTACAAAGTGAAGTACAGGAAATTCTGTAAGAAAAAGGGGTGCAACAGGCTGCCCAGAGAAGTTGTGGAGTCCTCATCCTTGGAGACACCCAAAACCTGACTAGTCTAAGTTCTTGGCTACTTGCTTGAGATGACCCTGCAGCCAGATGCACCAGGCTTACTCTTAGGACACTTTCTGTCTAAGGTACTCATGCATACTGTCCTTTTTAGAGCATTCCTGTGATAGATACTAACCAAGTTTTGCTGAAAACAAGTAGTAATGGAACAGCAAAGTGACTTCGGGTAGGTCTTTGATGCACCTTTTTTTTTGCTCATTATAATTCTGCCTCCAAGCCTAGTTAGAGCTGTAAGTTTTGCTGAATTCTAGATGAGGATGTTTCTGAAGACCAAAAGAAAACTGCTTTATGATTTTATTTTGTTGGCCAGTAGAGGGAGGAAAGAGAGAGAAAATAGGGAGAGTCATTCCTGATTCTTCCAGACTGAATAGTAATTCTTTTTCGTGGCAGAACTTCACAGCCCCGGGGGCCCAAACTTGGTCTGTCAGAGATTTAGTTACTGTTTTAGATAATGTAACCACTTTGAACATCTTGCTCTGTAGCTAATATCAAGGACTGAATACAGCTGTTATCTGCCGTGACAGCTGACAGGTAACTGTGGACAGCTGGACCCAGCACAGCTCTCAAATGAGACCAGTCCAGCCATTCACAAGGATGTTCTCTGATACCTGGAGTGAGGAAGAAACACTCACAGGTGTTTAGTCCCAGCAACCGGCCCTGATTTGTATTCTGGGCTAAAAAGGTAGAAGATCAGCCTGTCACCCCAACATTTCAATGCTGAATGTTGACATGCTTTCAGTGTTTCCTTGCTGAGGGAAATAGTCCAGTTCTTTTCCCTTCTGATACCCTATCACTAAAGACTCGCTGAGTGTTTTGATCATGTATAATGCTGACGCAAGTTAACATCCAAAAACTGAGGTCACAGGATCTACCACAGCCTAGCACCACCACTTCTAACAGAGTTGCATTTATATGCAGCTCAACAGATTATAACTGATTAATTTGATGCTAAAGATTATTGATGGAGAAATACAGGAAAATAAGTAACAGCTTGATCTAAAATATGATTATCTTTGTCTGTGTCCAGTTTCAAATATGGTTGTTCACTTGGCTCTGGCCTGAGTAAGCCCCAGGGTGAATAAGATCCAGGTTGCACTGCTGTTTAGTTAAATTGTATGAACTGCACCAGACATCTTCTGTCCCTCTACTTCTCAAGAAGTTCATGTTGGCAGCTTCAATAGAGTTCTTCTCTAAAATAGTGCAATTTTCAGAGCTTGATGCATGGCCAGTAATAGTCAGTCAATCAGCCCTCAGTGACAGATTCTTCTGCATATGATTGCCTCAAAAACATCCCTTTCAGAAAATTGTGCTCAGGCTTGAGCCTGGCTGCTGATTGATCTGTCTATGAAACTTCCGTCTGAGATTTGTAACATGCTATGCACACTCAGTTACTCTATGCAACCTTTCCTAGAGCATGAAAAATTCACAACCTTTGGAATTCTTTCAATAGAAAAATGGGAAATAAAAACATGATAAATAACCCTAGTTTTGTTATTTCAATGAGTCAAATTGCTTCCAGCTGAATTTGATGGCAAATGAAGAAGCATATTTTGTACAGTTTGAAACGGCAGTGCAATCTAAAATAGAGCATGTTCTTTTCAAAGATCAATACCTGAACACAGAGACAAGTCCACGTGGTGGCAGCAGAGGAGAAATATGAGGACATAGCTGCAGGAAGACTGAAGCTGACCATCTGTGACAAGAGCTGGAGCGTTCCTTACAAAGTGGATGCATCTTGAAAATCAGGACAGTGACCCAATGCGCAGAGCATCTGTGACTACCCAAACCAGATCATCACAACTGTATGCTATGGCGTGGCATTATTGGTATTCGAAGCTGCTCTAAAGAAGGAAAACTGATGTCTACAGCACACCACACCACCAACCATTAAAACATATCTGCCTTTCTATGCCTCACAGATTTTCTCAGCACCCAGCAGCACTTAGAAGCAAGGAGCAGATTTCATCAGCTGAAAAGAGAGCAGGCAGACAGCAGCAAGAACTGGCAGGACTTCTTTCTGCACCCCAGAGGTACAGGCACATTGTGTGCATCCTGCAATGTACATTAGTAATGTGGAATCCACCTGTAAGGAGCCTCTTGATATTATTTGTGATTCTGGGAAATACAAACATCAACCTTTAGGAAACCAGCAGCACACTTGGCTTTGGATAAGCAGGATGGGAAAAAAGTGTAGATACCTGTTTGGAGTCCCAACCTTATGTGGGAACCACAGGCCAAGAGAGGTTCATGTGGAGCACAAACACAGGAGGAGACTGGTCCACACTGAACGGCACAGCATCCTTCACACAACAAGCTGGCCTGACAACAATTCCCCTCCTTGCCATGTGCATGCATGCACTTACTTTCTCCCAGGAAGACTGTTTCAGCTGTCACAAGTCAGGAATAAAGAATAAAGATCTTAATAGAAACAGAGGCAGACAAGAAAAACCCTCAAGCAACTAAATCATGGTTTCGTACTCTGACAAATACCTTCTATAATTGAGGCTGTTGCATCTTCTTGCAAATTAGCATTGCTTTGCCTCTTGCAGGACAGGTGAAAAACCTCTTGGAAAGGCTCCTTGAAAAGCCTCTTTGAAAGGCTGAACAAGGCACCTAACAGTCCCCAGACTTCTAGCAGGTACTGTGTTGGAATGTATTCGCAGGAAAATGGCCGTCTTGTGAGCCAGCCATATGAAACATTAGCATGACTTATTCTGGGATGGTTAAAACTGAAACTAACTGTATTTTCACAAGGAGAGATATCAACCTGCATGTCAGCAGAACTAAGACCTTGTGTACATTCTTCAGATAACGACAAACCAATTACAAAGTGATTCTAGTTGCATGCTTGGCTCGTGCTTCAGCAATGTTTCCAATTAGCAATAAATACTTGTTATGTGCTTTAGCAAGGCTTTCAATCAGCAAATGTGTGAATGCATGTAGATTAGTAAAACTATATCTAAAGAGCAACTTTAGCGCAATAAAGCGTTTGGATCAAAGACTGTGTGGAGTCTGGGTTGCTTCTCCTCAGTTGGTGACCCCGACATGATCCTGTGGCACGCCAACAGCTGAGTAGGAGAGCCCCAGCCGGTGGCAGCTCAGCTGGATGGAGACTGGGCCAAGTTGGAGGACATGACTTGGGGAACTGAAGGAACATACATTGCAATGGGACACATTTGAGGTGAGTGGTGGGGGAGTGTGAGATGGGGCAAAATGTAATTCAAGAAGAAGAAGCAATCATGAGTTTTCTCCTGAAGTTACTCTCTAAGAAAAGGGAAAGTGCTATGGAAGGCTGTGAGTAGTGACAATAAAGAGAAAAAATGTGTGGTGTATGTTGAATCAAGTGACGACAATGAGGAAAACCCTTTTGATCTGGGAAGAATAGATCCTGAGGAAGACCTGGACTGCATATCCCCCAGATTCCTACAAAATTCAAGCTGTGATTAAAAAGGAGGCAGCCAGTCCTGGGGAGACTGGAATTGCTGCAGGAAAACCCCGACTAGCAGCACCTGTCATTTATGCCCTGAATCAAGAACCCAAATGGGAAGGCTCCACATTTTCCTCAGTCAAAGAATCACATCGAGCTGATATTGATTTTGGTTTAGCCTCCCTATTTGCGAAGAATATGCTGGGAACTGTTATGAATTCATATGATACGATAGAAACCTGTAACTGAGACTGTGGAACCTGAGTATGAGGGGATGGCTGCTGCCTTTGCTGCTGCACACGTGAAAGGACAGACTTGCTTTAATTGTAATCAGCCTTATGGAAGAAAAGCTGCACCACCTCAACAACTGGCAACAGGCCAGATACAAGAGACTATAAGTCCTTGCATTTCCCTGCGTTTGTGATCGGATTAATTGGTTACAACTGTGGCTATGATATATCGGGCTTCTGTGTTGGTGTTTGTGATTCTAACCCTTGGAATTGTGAGGTGCCTTTAAGGTGTGATTGCATGAGTGAGATGTAGAAAAATCTATGGAGCAATCGAGGGGATCCCTGAATGCGTGTATGTGTGATTGTGAGACAGTGGAATGTTACTGTTTATGAGATTGTCTCCAAGTGTTATTTTATAACAGGAGTTTAAAATGAACGGATATTAAAAAGAGAGCCCTTTTGTGTGTATATTAGCACATTGTAGGGATTTTTGTGACTGATGTTCCCTTGGTCTAATATCTACCTATGCTAAGTAATGTGTGCCTTGAAAATTTCTGTGAGTTAAAAGTGAGATCTGGCTGAACCTTCCCCTCAGCGCCACACCCCCCCACCCCCTTCCCTTGCTTGGAGATATGCTGTTGCAAGGGGAGAAGAGAGGAGCTGAACAGAGATGTAGGAAGACTCTGTCTTATCACTACTCATTAAGTTTGGAAAATGCTGCTCTGAAAGCAATAGATCAGTCAGCCTTGTGAGCAGTAAAACAAGACTTTAAGGTGGATTCTGTGGTTAAATTAAAGCTGAGGACCCAGAGAAGGGAGGTAGACGTTTTGGTTAATGCTGAGGCTTCTTATTTAGTTTTAAATAAGAACTTGATAATACCCAACAGATATGCAAATGCTTTTGCCACTGTACACTATTGAACTCTATGACTCTCATGAAGCAAAAGCCATGGTGAGACATGCTGTGAAGACAGCAGGGCTAGAGACAGCATCCAAAAAAAGTGCAGAGAATAAGCCCATGTATGGAAAATACTGGAACAAACTGTTCTATCAAAAGACATTATCTAAGGTCTAGTTCCTCAGAGCCTGGGCCATTAGCCAGGCAAAGCTGCAAAGAAAGGCAAACCTTCACCTTCTGATTCCTGTTCTTGACAAGTACTGGCCACACGTGACAAGACCGTGAATGGGTATGAAAGCCACACTGCTGGGCAGGTGGGCTGAGCTGCATGCATCCTATCATTGAGATTGTGTTATCTCCATGGGGATGCCCACTGATTGCCATTCAGTGTACATCTTCAAGGCGGTGGGAGATAGCCATGAAAAGTGATAATGGTCCAGCATATGCCTCTCAAATGGTAATGTCTTTTTTACAGGGTGGGTAGCTAGTTTAATAAAATTAGTGTTAGTAATCTTGTTTATCACTGTATCTCTATTGGTAATCTTACCTTCTATTTTGACTCAAGTTAATTGGAATGTATTTGCAGGAAAACGGGCATCTTGTGAGCCAGCCATATGAAATGTTAGTGTTGTTAGTGTGACTAACACTAACAACTAGGGATGGTTAAAACTGAAACTAACTGTTTTCACAAGGAGAGATACCAACCTGCATGTCAGCAGAAATAAGACTGTGTGCATTCTTCACATAATGACAAACCAATTATAAGGTGATTCTAGTTGCATGCTTGGCTAGTGCTTTAGCAAGGCTTCCAATCAGCAAATGCATGAATGCATGTAGAGATAGTAAAACTATATATAAAGAGCAGCTTTAGCACAATAAACTGTCTTTGCTTTGATTCATATAGATTGTGTGGAGTCCAGTGTTACTTCTCCTCAGTACTGGACTGTGCTGGTATTTCCAGCCAGGTCACTTCTGAGGAGATCTCCCAGGGAATTACACAGGAGGACTAGCTAAGGCAGATGCTTTTTCTATATTTAGTACTTCTACTTTGATGGAAAAAATGTAGTGGATTCCAGCTGAGCTAGAGATGGGAGTGGTTTAGTGAGGTGCTCCTCTGGCATTTCACAGGAACTCTATTTCCTGAGAAACAACTGGCAGACAAAAGGAACAATTACTAATGATGCACATTGCCTCTATTGACCTTTTTTCCTTTCCTGATGGTAAAGTGAGAACAGCTCCTCTTGGACTGGTTTCACTGCTGCGTAGCTTAAGCAGTTCTGTGTTCATGGCAGCAAAAGCTGCTTTTCCAACCCAGGCAATGCAAACAGTAGACCAGCAACAAAAAAGAAGCCCTGGCACCAGTTTTCTGAGCACTTCCAGTTCCTCAGGAAGCAGTGTCTACCAGTGCTATCTCCACATACAATAGGAAATGTTTCCTGGTGGTATAGCTGTCACAGTTTGAAAATTACCAAATTTTCAAGTATTAGTTGTGGTGCTTTTATGCCAAAATAGCATTTTGTTTTGAAGCTGGAGGTAGCTTTCCTAGTAGACCTCCTGGGTCAGTATCCAGGCTCTACAGATGATTGATGGATAGAGTCTTTCTTCATCATCTTCTTCGCTATCCTAACCTTTCCCCTGTTTCTCCTCTGATACATCTTGAGAGACAGAAAGCTCCTCTACAAGTGAGCTCCCCCCCACCCCTCAAGGAAGGGGGCAAGCAGTGGCTCTCAACCCCCTGCCACCAAAAGGTGGAATGCCACAGAAGTCTAAGCCTGGCTGCAGCTCTTCTGCTAGGGCAGCCAAGGCCTTCTTTTGCATGGGAGCTCAAATGCAGAGAGAGTGGACCTTTAGGACTGTGGCCAGCACCAACTCACCCTAGTTTCTGGCAGCAAGCTGAAAGGGTGAAATTGAAACACTCCCCTTTTTTGCTGAGGGCTCAGATGCAGAAAGCCGGCACCAGCTCTTTCCAGTTCTTGGCATTGGACAGAAAAGAGAAGGTACCACCTCCACAGCCACTTCTACAGTTGATTGCCTTTGAAGATGCCAGGCAGAGGTGAGCTCTTAACCCTCTACCTCCTTTGGTGTATAACCACAGGGGAGAAGAAAGGAAGGCTCTGCATAAGGCCTGTAGAAAGCATATTTGCCATTAACAGGTATGGTCCCATATGACCAGTGCCATGTTGGCTTTGTCTCCACCGGACTGGCAAAGATCCTGTATACTCTGCCACTGAGAGACTGAGAGAAGCCTCTGCTAAGAGAGAGAAAGAGAGAACACAAGTACTGATCTCCTAAGCCTTTGGCAAACAGTGAAAATATCTGGAATTCTGTTGTATCCTCCACATGTGATGCTGCTATAGCCTCAAAGAAAAGCCCCTGAGCTGATGGGAGCTAGAATTATGCTGGAGACATCACAGAGTGCTGATGCCTGCATGAGGATCAGAAAAGGAACTTTTCCACAGGCATCAAATGTCTATTTTGTGCTGTATTCCTGCCCCCCTCCCCCCCCCCCCCTTCTCTTCTGGAAAGTGGGGTGCAAGTGTGTCTGTGTGTGTTATGAGTGTTGGTGGCTTTGTGGTTATGAGTGCTGGTGTACACTCTCTTGCCCCAGAGCTCTCACTAGGCCAAAACGTGATGTATTAGCTGTCTCCCATTTCTCTGAGTGTGTGTAAAGGTATTGTGATACAGTTTCTGTTTTACCTTTTTGATTCTTTTACTTATTTGGGGAATCTTTCCTTTTCTTGTTGGTGACGGGTTCAATAACCTGTTGTCTTTTTAGCAAAGCTGCTTCGTTGCCTGTTGAACTCCAGGAGAGAGCTGGTTGTTGTGCCAGAATTACAGACACCAACCCAAACCGATTTAGATCCTCTTCCTAAACCATTTACAACAGCATATTGCTGCAAGTCTTTGGGACCTAGTTCTACTGTTCTACTCTATCTTACTACTAGGGTGAAAAATCTCTCACAGATAAAATTTCTGTACCTATCCCTTCTGGAACCTCCTCTCTTGCTTGCATGTCTATACATGAAGACTGCTGTGAATTTAGAGCATGGTGTGCTCCTGCTGTCATGCCTGCACATACAACTTCCTATTTTCTGCTCACAGTACACATTCCTCATTTTACTTCTTTGCAATTATTCACCCTATCTCGTGGTCTTCCAGGTGTCCTGTCCCCCTCAGAGTACTAAATCACATATACAAATGCAAGTTAAATAGAGTGCAGGAAACATTTATCAGAAAACCATGGAAAGCAGCTCACCACTTGACAAGAGTCTGCCGTTACAGTTTGCTGTAGCGAGCAGACACCTGCCCATAACATGATTTAGAGAAGAAAATTCAAAGTGCTTACATCTAGCACAACTCCACCCTGCCGGTCAGAGGCAGCAGCAAAATCCCACAGAAACTGCCACAGTTTGGCTCTCACTTGTACATTAATAGGGGTGATACAGGGTGATAGCATCTCTATGAGAGATTGACAAAGGAGAGGTAAGACCTGGAGCTTCAGGCTGTACTTTGAAACCATGTGGGGGAAGGACAACAAGGTTGGACATATCACAGTATAGGACAAGTCTATTAATAATCACATTACTAAGAGTTGCCAAAAGACGTTTTGAACAAAAAAATTGGCAGCTTCTTTTGGCTGATTTCCACCATGTATAGTCATCTTTTTCAGTAGACTGCATAGAAGTTAGTATTCGCTAAGACCACTATTCTCTCAAAAATCACACACAGAAACTATTTATGTTACCTTTGATTCACATGAATTTCAGGACCTGTTAGTCAGCAATAGATTTCTGATGCTTTTTAAAAAGAAATATGGCCTTTAATAGGGCCATTCAGGACTGGAAGCTAAGCGACTGTGAGTTCTTGAGGCAGCAGGTCCAGCTAATTTCAAAACGGATTGCTCTGCTAAGGGAAAATAGCACTTCCCAGATCACAAAAATGCTTTACCTGCCCAAGTCTCATACAAAACACTCTTGGTGAAGAGCTAAACAGTTTTAAAAGGTGTCAGAGAAATCAGTAGGCATAAAAAATTGCAGAGCAATTTTGCTGAAGAAAAAGCATAAATAAAGTGTAGTTTCTTTTTTTCTTTCCCCTCTCCCTCTCCCTCTCCTCAAAACTTTTTAGGTTTATTTTTGAGAGGGAGGTTTTCTAATATTATGATTGGAAATTGTTTTTCAGGGAGAGTTCTTGGCTCTAGGATTGGATATGATTTTCAGTGGGAAACGTGTTCAGCTCTGGGATTGGTTTACCATGATTATTTCAAGGGGCANCGGATCTGCAAACTTATGGACACACATCCTGCTGGAGCATCCCTTTTCCCAGATCCTGCCATGGGAGCTGCTCAATGCTACTGCTTCACTGCAGCCACTTTTTCTCTGCAGTTTTTGTGGATTTCAGGTTTTGGGGGGTGGGGTTTTTTTTGTAGAGGGTGTGGATTTGTTTTGTTAGCACTGTTATTTAATGAACCTTCTTTATAAAGTTATTTATTTTTTTTCACTTGCATTCTGGGTGTCAAACCTTTTCTTATCACGTAGATTGAGGGGAGGGGAAATCCTAACGGCCCTCTGCCCTCCAAAACTTGTTCCTGAAGTGGAACAAGCCCTGTACGAATAAGACAGGCTACTTAGAGCATTAAAAAGGAGAAACCTGAGGCTCAACATGAAGCATGAGCTGTTCTGGGTAAAGAGTAATCAAAACTCTTTTGTATGTGGGTTTGTTTTTTTTATAAAAAGAGCTTGCTTCTCAACTCAAACAAGCACTTTCTCAATTTCTTTTACAAAAAAAAAGCTTCTATAATTGGCAGCTTGTCATTTCTTACTGAACTACTTTAAAGCAAAAAGGCAAAAACAACCATGAAGTGAGAACAGTGAACCGGGGAAACATCTCCACTGCAGTTAAGCAGAACATGCCTCCCTGACAGAACTATCAACTTCATGCAATAACTGCTCATGGAAGAACATTTCTAGAAGCACCAGGATGCATACCATCGTACACAAACCCTAGCCCCCACCGAACAAGAAAGCTGAGTTAGCTTGAACTGCAGCTTCTAATGCTGGAGGATTTGATGGTCAGGAGAAATTCCTCTTAATTTTGAATTCCTGTGTTGGCAGCTACAACTGGTGCAGCAACTCCTACTGTGCCTTCTTTAAACAGAAAGAAACATCAGTGCTCTGGGGTTTGTGCCTGAGGTAATTCTGAAGAGATGAATGGTGAGTAACATGTTCAATGTAGTAAANAATAATAAAAAAAATCTGTGTATTTTATGTACTTATGATTTTTGTTTCAAGCAAGCCTAGCTCTAGAACTGGAGAAGAGAAATTGTGATGGTCCATGCTTTTAGGAATTACTTGTCACTCTTTAAATTATGCAAGTCTACTTTCCCCCACTGTCTGTGCCTCCTTCTTCAGTATCTCAGTGCCTCTGCCTTCAAAAGGTTCAAACAGCTTTTGATTCCTCTGTTCCCTTTGCCCCAGGCTGTAGATTTGTAATGTAGGAGCCAGACTTGCTTGTAGTAGAAGGGTGGAGAGGGAAAACACTTGAGTGTGAAGTGCTGCTCCTCACACTGGCCCAGGGCTCCCTCTGCTCTTTCCAGACAACTCTGCATTAAACAGGCCGTCCAAAAGGAAACAGGCAGCAGATCTCAAGGGCCAATGTAAACAGCAGATACACTCCACCGTCTTTTCAGTTCTAGGTCTCTAGTGGAAGTCAGTTACTTCACATGGTGAAGCTTTCATTACCCAGTCAGTAGTTACCCCTCTTACTACCTGCCTGTCCATTTCTAGGCCAGGAAAGAAAACAAGGATCAGTCAAATATTAATTGTTTCTTGTCTTTATCAAAAGCTTTCCTAAGACTCTTTTCTCAGTGAAACAGGTATAAAATCCCACACGGCAGGCCAGGGATTCCTAATGTCACCACACACATGCCTCAGACCCTAGTTTCACCCTGTGGTTCTGCCAGTTTGCCAAGGCAGGGGTAGGACCATGCCTGGGGTGAGGCTGTCACTTCCCTGGGCAGCACATCCTCTTTTTGGATGCAGGAAGTGTTTACTGCCATATCAGAAGTCTTGGGAACAGGTTTCCTTCTCCCTGGATCCCTGCCACCAGGAGCAGGCACGGTGACCTATCCTACCCCCACATCTTTGAAGGTTTTGGTGGTTATGTTACTCACACGATGCCTCCCACAATTTCACAGTAGGAAGCCTCCCTATCTGTGATAGAGCACTAAATTAAAACCCCTAAGCTGCTTTATTTGCACAGCTGAGGACACACTGGGAAAATCACATGTCTGAGGCAAACCCCAGCATATATTTGCTGTCATGATGGCAGAACAGTATTTTAAGTTTAGTTACAACATGACAAGTCAGTCACTAGCAACAGGAGCCTGACAAAATACTGCAATTTACTGCTCTGCTAGTTCAGAAAAATTATTTTGGTAAAGATTAGATTCTGTTTTCTGAGTTGTGCTAGAATATGAGATTTACTTTCACAGAATCACAGAATAATCATAGTTGGAAAGGACCTCCCAAACCACCAAGTCCAACCATCCCCACACCAACAAAAAAACTAAATACATGAGAGACTGAAAAACACAAACTAACCCCCCTCCATGCCTGCCACTCTAGCAGGCCATGAAGCATAATGTCTACACATGTTTCTTAAACACCTCCAGGGATGGTGATTCAACCACCCCCTGGGATGGCCATTCCAGTGCCTCACCACTCTTTCTGTAAAGAAATTTGTACTAAAATCTAATCTAAACCTCCTCTGCCTCAGCTCCAGACCCTTGCCCCTGGTTCTGTCATCAGCCACCATGGAGAAGAGACCAACACCCACATCTCTACAACCTCCTTTTAGGTAGTTGTAGAGGACAATGAGGTCCCCCCTCAGCCTCCTCTTCTCCAAACTGAACATGCCCAGCTCCCTCAGTCATATGACTTGTTCTCTAAACCCCTCATGAGCTTGGTAGATCTCCTGNCATAAGCTCGGTAGATCTCCTGTGGACAAGTTCCAGCATCTCTATGTCTTTTCTATAATGAGGGGCCCAGAACTGGACACAGTACACAAGATGAGGCCTCACAAGGGCTGAGTACAAGGGCAAGATATTCCCTTCTCCTGCTGACCAGGATCCTCCTGATCAGGATCCTCCTGATCCTCCTGATCCAGACATCATGCAATGGGAATAGGAGAGAGAAGGATTTCTTTTAAGCAACAGAGGGACTAGGATTGTTAAATATAAAGCACAGAATCACAGAATTATTGAGGCTGGAAAAAACCTCTGAGCTCATCCAGCCCAGCCTACCAGTCCACTTCAATCTATTCATTAATGACTGGGATGAGGGATTAGGGAGCACTGGCAGCAAGTTTGATAACGCAAAGCTGGGTGTTGCCAACACCCCAGCAGACTGTGCTGCCATTCAACGAGACCAGACAGGCTAGAGAGCTGGGCAGACAGAAATTGAATGAGGTACAACAAGGGTCAGTGTAGAGTCTGTGTCTGGGCAAGAACTACCCCGGGTACTATTATAGGCAGGGGACTGAACTGTTGGAGAGCAGTGTAGGAGAAAAGGAACTGGGGGTCCTAGTGGACAGCAGGGTGAC
>VZRI01006614.1:17353-49866 GCA_013397515.1 Upupa epops | reverse complement strand
TCTCCTCTTCTCCAGCTCTTTCAGCCTCTCCTTATCAGACTTTCCCTCTAGTCCCTTCCCCAGCCTTGTTGCTCCTCTGGACCCACCCTAGCTTGTCAATCTCTTTCTTGAAGTGAGGTGCCCAGAACCATCCCCATTACTTGAGGGGAAGCCTCACCAATGCCCAGTACAGGGAGAGTCCTTAGTCTTGCTGGCTGAAACTATTCTTGAAACAAGCCAGGATGCCATTGCCTTTCATGCCACCTGGGCATATTGCTAGTTCATATTCACCTGGTTTTCGACCTGTACTGCCAGGTCACTCTCTACCAGGTTGGTCTCCAGCCACTCACCCCCCACCTGTATCACTGATGGGTTATTGTGCCCAAAGTGAAGGACCCTGCACTTGGCCTTGTTAAACCTCATCCTGTTGGCCTCTACCTGTTGACCCAGCCTGGCCAGATCTCTCTCCAGCACCCTCCTCCCCTCCAGCAGATCCACACTCTCCCCCTGTTTGGTGTCATTCACAAGACAAGAGTTCATGTATGAAACTCATTATTTATCAAACTGTTGTGCCTAAATTACTTGGTATAAGGGCAGGTTGTTGTCCTTCAGCCATTTTCATTGCCAAGTTCACTTGACAAAAGCCATAAAGTTGCCTCATCACAAACACTGCTGGGTTTGTGTTTCCTATCTAAAGGGACTGCTGTATACAGCACAGAGAAGGAAAAGAGCATGCTACTGTCTGTTTAAAGGACAGATGACTAGGTAGTGCACAGTAGTGCTGAAACCAGAGGAGATGGATGGGGGCTAGTCATTTGGTGGTACATGCTAATAGGGATACTTCTTCACAAATACTTTGCTTCCTCTTCCAGTTTCTGGCTACCAGCTCATACTAGGCTTTAGATAATTGAGAAACCACCTTGCCCTCCCCCAAGAAAGTATATTTAAGCCCTTCACTTTCAAACAATAAAGCAAGTTTTTATGAAATGGAATCATGTAACTATGGCCTTTCTAATCACAGAAAGGAAGGGACCTTGAAAGATCTAGCCTAATTCCCTTGCAAGAGCAGGATACAAAAGCAAAGCTAAGAGCTTGCCATAGATAGATCTCTCTGAAACCTGAAGGTTTATTTATAGCAGGTGAGCAATCACATCAAATCCACTTCTTTTTCAGCACAGTAACAGTGCTGCTGAAGCATCCATCATAGCTGTACCTGCTGCTGCAGCATCTGCTTCCTGTGGTATATCATGTTATCTGAGATGAACAGGGGGTACCAGTTTTATCTTGACAGCTGAGCACCAGCCATGTTGACTCTAAACATGCATCCAAACATGGAAGGACAGTATTTCCTAGGCACCCTTTAAGTACTGAACGAATTTCAGCATTATGGCACCAAAAGATTAGCTTTGCTGCAGGAAAAAGAAGGTTTCTGAAACAGAGCACTCAAATTTGAACTTGGAGTCTGCAGGAAGGTGACCCGAATCACAAACATTTACCCAGTAAAAACTGTAAGATTTTTGCTGAGGAAAAATACACAAAAAGCCTGCAAAGCTTCTGTTCAAGTTAAACAGACACTTAGTTTTGTGACTGATGAAACCCACTGTCTGTAGGCAGAAACTCCGAGATAGGCTGTTAGTGACTCTGGATGGCACTTGTCACATCCCTGGCTTCCAGTACCAACTAGCATGTAATGCTCATCAGTAATACAGATCAGTGGCCTCCTAAAGTCTCCCTGAAAGAAAGAAAAGAAGCAGCTTGGTGCAGGACTCTCTGAAGCTGGAGATGTGCAGCTGGCAAGGAAAACCAAGCCCATCAGCTAGGTCCAACAATAGGGTGGCAGCCAGTAGTGGGAAGTGTTCATGATACATGAAATGCTGTAGTCACTGTACCTCTCCCTTGTCTCTCACAGTGTCACCAAAAGTCCAGAAGCACTGGAGCAAGAGAGTGGAAAGGCAGCACACTTCCAGGGACAAAAGCCTCTTGCAGGGCACTGATGAGTACTCACAGATCTTCCAGCAGCATCCTCAAATCTGTCATCACCCTGCCAGCTTTTCCAGACTAACCTCCAGCCTGCTAGTAGGGAGCTTCCTTGCCACTGTCCATGCTAGGCTTTAGCCAAGGGCCAGTCAGATGGGACACTACCAAACCTTGTGCTGGCTGTGTTCAGAAACACTTACCCCACGTCTCCTGGCAAGCAGGTCACTGGTATCCCATATGGTGTAAGATACACAAATACCCTCACAGCCTGCTCCACATCTACATGGTAAACACTCTGTTCCGTGTCAGCCCCACAGCAGTGCTCCACGCGGTACCTGCTTTGATGGGTTTCTGCAGCTCCAGGAGTACCAGCTCATTTCTGAAAGAAAACCCCCAAATATGCACAGCTTTCACAAGCAGGGGGTCATCATCCCTCACATTTGGCAACACATACTTTTTTGTCATAACTGTTCTGTTTGAACGCTGGGCAAGGAAGAAGGAAACAAAATACATTTTTACTCTCAAATCCACCATAGTTTGGACAATAGGAAGAGTCCAAAGTTTACTTGTAACATTCACTGCCAAACAACACTCATGCTTCAAGACGTTACCTTACATCACAGTGACGCCTTTGGGAACCCCTGTTGAGGTATCAGTGCTGCTTGTGCAATGCTGACAGCACAAATTTGTACCTCCAAAGGTTTTCTGCTGCAACATTAACCTAGGGATTCGAGAGATGAATCAGTTGCTCACCTTTTCAGGAACCAGCCCCCAGCACAGATCCAGCTTACGTCAAAGCAACAGATCTGTGTTGTGTAATCAATTTCATGAAACATCACCACCCCCATGAGTGTCTACACACAACAGAGATGAAGGTTCAACAAAAGTATGTGGTACCTCAGCCTACCTGAGGCCACTAAATATGTAATGGAGGCCACAGACATAATACAGGCATCAGCAATTTTGTAGGGAGCAAAGGACAAGCTCTCCCAGGACTGCATCCATACATTAATTACTGGGTACACATCAAAGTCTGTGCTCCATCTCTACTGCCACCATCACTAGCAGCACAGTGCTGCTACACAGGGAGGGCAGCTCTGGATCTATGTAGAAGTGAGAAACGGTAAGCTGACCTGTGTTTGCCAGGACTGACAAGATGGCTTAGAAATTGTCCTGTCTGGAAGCTAGCAAGCCCTCAGTGCTCTGGGGTAAGAGGACACTGACCACCTGAAATTGCAGTGTGCAGCTGTCAGGACCCATTTTTTTGCCAGTTAGACAGCACCCACAGAAGCATTGACTCTCCTAATGCAGGCTGTATGCCAGGGCCAGGACACCAGCACTTTCATCCATCCAGGACTTCCTGCTTGGGTCTCCAGTGATTCTGTACTTGTTGTAGACCCCATTACAAGAAAAGGATCTACCACTGGAAATCCATATTTCTTTGTAATTTCTTCTTTTGACTGGTATTTAAGGTTTTTTGTGAAAAAAACTGGCCACAACCAGAGGAACTGGTACACTCCAACATCAGTCAAACACCAGATTTGTTCTGGACAGCTGTGTCCACCAAAGGTTCCACAATAGCTTGCTGCTTAGATTGAAGCATCTATACTGGACAGAGTTTGGAACACTTTCCCTTCCAAGGACCAGAAGTTGTCTATACATGATATGCCAAAAAATAAAGGCCTTAATGACTGCCAGTCAAGGAAGGACTTCAGTCCTGATGTCCCAGATGTATGCAAGCTGGCAACATGTCCTGAATAAACAGCTCTTCACAGATCTTTCAGGAAGTCACATTCAGCAGATGAGAAGCATTTCCTAACCTTTCTTTTTAGTGAAAATTACATTTATGAGGTGTTTCCATTACAGTAAGCCTTCATTTTCCAAAATTAGTTCACTAATTAGTGCCTAAGTAGGTTTGGCTTGGTGACTGTACAAACAGCAGAGACAGGATGGCTACCAAGGAACATAAAGCCTGGGGTGAGCACTGAATTAACTTGCTGCAGTTCTGGATACACCAGAGCAGGGGAGAGTATCTGGAAGTGATGTCAGACAGTAGCTTTAGGGAAAGCTTCTTCAGCAAATAATCATTATGTATGTCCCTGCCTGTAACTTTCAATACTCTTTTAACAACAGGTTTCCTTTGAGGCATAGGAAGAGAAAGACCAAGAGTCCTACATAGAGTGGCTGCCTTCTGGCTCACTTTCTGTTGGCTGCTGATAAAACTCCTTCGAGAAGGATTTTGAAGCCTCTATCCCACAGATTCATCAGTTTTGAAATGCACTGGGACTTACTACCAGGAACAGACGTTTTAGTCTAAGCCATGTGATAATCAAAGGTATTGATGAGTGCCAGGACTTCTCTGAGGTCTTTCCAGAAGTACATGTCTAGTGGCCAATTCAGTACCACTCCCTACCCAGGCTGAGGAGCTGAAGCTTAGTGCAGAGGCCAAATTGTCCTCATGCACTATGTGAGTGCCTCTCATACTTTAGTGAAATGACTTCAGTAACTAATTCTCTTATCTACATGCGTGGGAGGAGGAAGTGGAGAAGCAATAATAGGAGTAGGAAGGCATGAAGCCCTTCTGGGAAACATTTCTGTACACAAAGATCCTGGTGTCCATATGGCACAAGGCAGCTTTGGTAGCTGCAGCAGCAACTGCTCAAACTGTTCCAGGCAGAGAGCAAGACAAATACCAAGATACAAAGGCTGAATGAATAGAAGTTTTAAAAAGATGAGAGCAGTATCTCAATGTCTTCCAGCCATGATGCCAGAAGTCGCAGAATGTTAGGGATTAGAAGGGATCTCAAAAGATCATCCAGTCCAATCCCCTTGCCAGAGCAGAATCATCTAGATCAAGTCATGCAGGAACATGTCCAGCCAGGTTTTAAACTCTCCAGAGAAGGAGACTGCACAAGCTCCCTGGGCAGCCCCTTCCAGTGTTCTGTCACCCTCACTGTGAAGATGTTTCTTCACAGTTTCTTCTGTGTTCCAGCTGACATCTATTGCCCCTTGTCCTATCATTGGATAACTTTAAGCAGAGCCTGCCTCCTTCCTCCTGACACCTGCCCTTTTCATATTGATCAAACTAATGAGGTCACCCCTCAAGCCTCCTCTTCTCCAAGCTAAGAGACCCAGCTCCTTCAGTCCTTCAACATCAGGGAGATGCCATATCCCCTTTATCATCTTTGTGGCTCTGCACTGGACTCTGTCAAGCAGTTCTGTGTCCTTCTGGAACGGAGGGGAGCAGAACTGGACACAACATTCCAGATCTGGTCTCACCAGAGCAGAGTAGAAGAGAATGAAAACATTTCTCGAGCTACTAACCACCCTCTTCTAATCCACCCTAGGATGCCATTGGCTATCTTGGCCACAAGGACACAATGCTGGCTCCTGGTTGTCCTGCTGTCCAGAGCTGCTAAGTCCAGCTGAAGAAGCCCTGGGTGACAGGAGCTCCTCTCAGCTGCTGTCAAGAAGCCTGCTGATGCTTGGACCTGCTGTGTAGGCACTAATAAATGTTGCCCCTCTCCATGCCCCCCATACCCCACAACTAAAGGGAATTTGGTCACCTTCTTTCAGTAAAAAGGGGTCAGAAAAGAAAGATACTACTTCAGCCACCAATGTGGTTGTCTGTTGTTAGTGTTCAAATTATCCAAAATGCAATCCCGTAAATCATCAGTTACAAAATCTGTAGTCACAGACTTCAATTTATTTCCTGAAGCAGAACAAGTTGACTGAGTGCAGTTCAGCATGTCAGGGTAAATACCAGCATAACTGGGAAATGTTATTTCAGTGGCTCCAACTGGAATTTAAGAGTGGGCACTCTTAAAAGACAAAGCCAAAATAATTATTTCCTAAATAAAATCTGCAGAAAGCTTTTCATGGCTGCCCCAGTTCTGGAAGAAAAGGTTATTTTCACTAACAAACCCCAAGATTTTGTGGTATAAAGGGAAATGTCATCACAGAAGTTGACTGCAAAGTAGATCAGGCCTTCCAATTTCCCCTTTTTTCTCTTGAGGCTGTAAGGTATTGTGTCAGAAGGCATTCTCCTTTCAAAAAACCTCCTAATACAAAACCCTGATGACATTCAGCTTTGCATTCATGCATTAGACCATGGACATGACCGGAAGGTAACTCACTGTATTTGTAGCCAGAATAGGAGGCCTTCTTCAAACAGACAAATAGGCAAAGACACCCATTATAACCACTAAAAACTGATAGTGGCAAGTGTCCGCTGCCTGGACTGGTCTGGTCAGAAGAAATCCCAGCTCTGACAGGCAGCCCCTACCTCAGGCTCCTTTGTACAAGGCACTACGAAATGATCACAAGATCAAGGGCATCCATATTCTCTAAGGAGTAAGACATCTTGAGCATCTCACATAACTGAGACCTGGCACTGAATAACCTGGTATCCATAAGCACTTTGTTCCCTTCTAACTTCCTCTTCCACATGCAGAATACACTTGCACAGCTTCGCTTTCACAGCAATATCCTACATAATGAAGCCAGGAGCTCCTTAGTGGTCAGGTAAGGTAGATATCTAAGTCAAGGTGGGTAGGTTACTTCCACTCACTTAGCAAGGCAGTGGGAAAATCTTCCCATCCTTTGGCTCCATTGCTTTGACCTACTGCCTCGTCTTGGGCACATGGCTTCACATGCAACAGCAAGTTGTCATGCTGCAAATTCAAGCACTGAATCTAGGCAGAATGTAGAACAGGCAGACGTTGTTCCAACGCTCAGCTATGACATGCTTAGGACCCCATATCCAATACATTTGATTAGAGAAGTATTTCTAGGAAGGGAAAGATACTGAGCTAGCTGAAGTAGCTCCAAGTACTATCAGCAATGGCTGCTGGAGCATGGCAGTGTGCCACATACATAAAGCTCCTTTGTCTGTCTGCAAAAGAAATTTCTTTCAGCTCCTCTATTTGTCTTACCCCAGCACTAAGATGAGCTCTCACCTATTAACTCTTTGGTTAGACCAAATCCTTCATACATCATCATGACAATTAGACAGATTTCTTTCAGTCAAAAGCCCATGACTTTGAGACAAATGATGGAATTTAACGGGGCTACAGTTCTCTAGTGGCAGCTGCAGCATAAAGCAAAGAACAAAGTCACAGTGCTGTTTCTAGGGATAACTATAAAATTGTGAGCAAAGGTAAAGGGATTGTAACGCTTGTTAAAAAGAGGAAAGAAAAAAAAGATGGGATACTGATCCAAATCTATTTCGGACCTATGCTCATTACTTCTGAAGTTAAGCTTTCAAATAGTTTAGAAGCCTGTTCTATTGCCACATGAATGGAAAGTTCTCTCTTATCCTAATTAAGCACAGTAAGGGAGAAAGAAAAGGAAACAGATGATGGTGCCAAAAGATATGTAGTGACATAGTTTAGCATTGTCATTGATAACCCCTCAGTTATGGCACATTCAGGCCTCTGGCATACTTTGTGATGAGAGCTATGACATCCAGGGGTATCAGGTTTGTTGTCTGTTTTCTGGAAGGAAGGTAAGGGTACCACCCAGCTTTCCTAACTCTCTTTGAGGAACTTGCCTATTGTGATAACATGCACTGAAATACCTCTGGATTCATTAACAACCACATCACAGACATTTTCAGATGTTCTTGTGGGAGGTACAAAAGCCAGAAGAACATGGGTGCTCTCCTGATGGTGTCTGTGTACCTCGTGGGATATCCCAGTGACTGCATTATTCTTTCTCAGTCTGTAAGGATGATAAGTGTGCATTGTGGTAACTCAGGTTTTTGATCTGGAAAAAACAAGATAGTAGAGCATTAAATTCAGCTTTTGTATTGTTTTAAATGGACTTGCACCAGGGACTAGGGCAATTCTTATATGACATGTCACATCCATGGAAAAGCAGCGGTCTTGAGCAAGATCTGATCTGAAGAGCAGAATCTTGAAATTCTATTTGTAAAAGTTCATCAAAAAAAGGTTTCATTCAATTAGAGGATAATCTGCCATGCAGAAATAAACCCCCAACTCATGAAGAGTTAGAAGCAGGCATGTTTATTGCAGCACTGGGCAACACAGGGCATCACTCCAACTAATGTGCGCACGAAAGAGCAAGTTTGTTGTGGTTATATTGGATGTTCTCATACATAAACAAAGACACACTCATACATATCCATTAAGTTTCTGAGGTATGTGTTGAGTTATTAAAATCAGTTCTAGGAACTAACTCCTCCTTCTTGTACTTGTGCATTAACACCTGGTGGTTGTGGACTAGGATCCCTGGGAGGAAAGCAACAGTCTTCCTCAGTTCTGACACCACCCTCACCCCTTTCCCCCAGGATAACTCATGATTTTTGATCTTGGAATAGTGCCAGAGGGTGAGGACTTGGGGGTGGGGGGGTGGGGGGGTGTCTGTGATGGCTTCTAATATCCCAGTAGATGTCAAGTATCCACCCATCCAGTTTAATCACTTCCACTGAGGGCGGGAGCAGGGTGGCTGTCCATCATTTTACTATTTCCTGCAGGAACAAGTCCAAACTGGGGCCCTCCTGCTGTAGGAAGCTAGAACAACACCTTCCAGAAAGACAATTTCATTTCTTACCCTGCACCAGCATCCAATGAGCAACTGGTTGCGGTGCAACTCCTAGAAGACTGATGCTAAAATAACAACTCCCAGAGAGAATCCTCATTTGTTTTCCTGTAGCACCAATGAGCGAGTGGCAATATTGCAACACCTCAGAGACATTGTTTGTTAACCTTNTGGGCAACACAGGGCATCACTCCAACTAATGTGCGCACGAAAGAGCAAGTTTGTTGTGGTTATATTGGATGTTCTCATACATAAACAAAGACACACTCATACATATCCATTAAGTTTCTGAGGTATGTGTTGAGTTATTAAGATCAGTTCTAGGAACTAACTCCTCCTTCTTGTACTTGTGCATTAACATCTGGTGGTTGTGGCNGAAGTTCTTCAAGATGAGGTGAGACACTGGAACAGTTTGCCCAGGGAGGTTGTGGAGGCTCCTTCCCTGGAAGTGTTCAAGGCCAGATTGGATGAGGCCTTCAGCAACCTGGTCTAGTAGGGGATATCCCTCTTCATGGCAAGGGGGTTGGAACTAGAAGATCTTTGAGGTCCCTTCCAACCTGAAACATCCTATTCATCTATGAATGCACTGAGGAAATGCTTTCAGTTTCCTCTTTTAAAGACTCTGTACACAGAATAGGGAAAAACGAGGTGAGGGAAAAAGTGGCAGATAAGAAGCAGGGCAGTAACACCTATGTCAGTCTAAAATCACATGTCAAATGCCAGCTTCTTTGTCTGCTGTATGAGATGTGTAGTAAATACATCCCTTTATACATAAAGAATATCTGTTTCTACCTTCAGTGCTTTGAAGCGTTGGAACAGAAGGAAGAATCCCCATGCATTTATGTGCAGTAGTGATGTATTTTGATTTAGCTAGTATCACTGAAATATTGTGGGTTCACTGGAGCAGATTTGTAGCCGTGAAAAATAGGAAGCAATGTGTCAGTGTCAGAAAGGGTAAAGAGAAAAACATGTTCTACTGTGCAAACCTGAGAAATCAATTTGTTTAATACTGAGGGTTGATTTACTTCCTACCCCTTTTGCACATAGCCATTCTGAAAAGGATTTAGAAGTAAAGAGGAGCATAACAGTTACCCAGGGGTCAGTCTGGCTCTACAGGGAGAGAAGAAGCACTCAACAATCTGGAAAAGATAATGAAGTGCAATGACTTCATAGACAGAAAGGTGACTAAGAAATGCTTAGCCATGAACTTCTATGAGGTCAGGAGTAGGAGCATCAGAGGGGGAAGTATTAGACAACAATCTGAAAGCAAAAGGAATTAACTGAAACTTTTTAGCACAAAATATAAACAGTGAGGGTAGAAATAATAGGGAAGGAGTTATCTGCAGTTATCTTCATCCAATAACCTATTTATAAAAACACACAAAGTATTCTAAAGGTATGTCTGCCACAGCTGAGAATAACAGTTTAGTTATCATTACTCTTCCTATGCAGGACAGAGGTAAATGCTATCAGAAGCAGAGTCATCAGTCAAACTGTTCCTGGAATAGGACTTTAATAGATGGCTTTCTGGAGTGTCCTCCAGCATACAGACTCAGTACTCAGTTCTAAGTAATAGCATTTGTTATGGGTGGCAGTTTTTCAAGGCTGGGTATATTAAACTAGGTTCCAATGTCTATTTATATGCCAACATATTGAAACAGTCTGTTTCCTTTTTTCCCCCTCCTTCTCTAGAGTTGGTGAACAGCAGAAGTCAGTATGTGCCTGTCTCTAAACCAAATTATTTTTACTGATGAACATAAAACTTGGACTTAGTTTAATGTCAGCATGAGCTAGAATTTTGGGGTGATGCTATGACAGGGAGGCTGGAAAATTCAGGAAGCCAGAAAGTAACACAAAACCAATATTGCACATTTAACAACTGAAAGTATCAGTGGACATGGAATAAAGGTTAACAATTCCTTGTCCCATCTCACCTTCAATTTAAGTCTAAGAATGAACCTTAAGTAGTCTAGAAATTCTTCAAGACAGATAAAGCAAACCAAATGCCTAGCTTAGTAGGGAGACTCGGGCCAGCTGATAGTGTGCAGTGAACTGAATAAATCCTTCTTTCATGACACGTTCTGGAGGTGCTGACAGCTGTCACATCAGGAGGTGAGTACCCATAACCAGCACTGAACCTCTCTCAAATGTTAATAGTTCTTCAGTTTTTCTGCCTTTCCACAGAAAAACTTGTATGAATGTTTTTATAAACTTTACTGTGAGACACTGGAACAGATTACCCAGAGAAGCAGTGAATGCTCCATCACTGGAACTGTTCAAGGCCAGGTTGGATGTAACCTGTCTGTGCCGACATCATGGGGATTGGAACTTGATTATCCTTATTATTCCTTTCTAACTGAAATTCTTCTACTATTCTTCTTACACTTCTCACATGGTGTTTTTAAAGTGGTGGTGGTGTGCCTGCGTTTAGTTCTACCTGAGCTAGGTAGTACTATATAGTCTCCTGAGGTTCTCCAGAGGCCTGGACCTCTGGACCCATTACATCAGTTCAATATCCTTCCTGTGTTGGGGACTCCAGAACTGGATGCAGTACTCCAGATGGGGTCTCACGAGAGCAGAATAGAGGGGAGGATCACCTCCCTTGACCTACTGGTCACCACACCACACAGCTTGGTGTCATTGGCAAACTCACTGAAGGGGCACACAATGCCACTGTCTGTATCTCCAGCAAAGATGTTAAACAGCAGTGGTCCCAGTACTGACCCTTGAGGGACGCCACTTGCCACTGCTTTCTGCTTGGACTGTGAGCCATTAACCACAACTCTCTGAATGCAACCACCCAGCCAATTCATTACCCAGCGAGTGCTCCATTCATCAAGTCCATGTTTTGCCAGTTTGGTGACCAGGATGTCGTGCGGGACAGTGTCAAACACCTTACACAAGTGCAGGCAGATGATGTTGGTTGCTCTTCCCTTGTCCACTTGTGCTGTTAGGCCATCAGAAAAGGCCATCAATCAGTTAGGCAGGATTTGCCTCTGATGAAGCTCTGTTGGTTACCAATCACCTCTTCATTTTCCAGAGACCTCAGCAGGGCCTTTAGGAGGATCTGCTCCATGATCTTGCCAGGCACAGAGGTGAGGCTGACTGGCCTATAGTCAGGGTCTTCGTTTTTTCCCTTTTTAAAAATGGGGGTAATGTTTCCTCTTTTCCAGTCAGCAGGGACTTCACCAGACTGCCATGATCTTTCAAATGTGATGGCTAGNGACTGAGACAAAGAAGTCATTGAGCACCTCAGCCTTCTCCATATCATTGTGACCAGCTCTCCATTTTCCCTCCGGAAAGGCCTTCATCCCCAGCCTTCCTTTTGTTACTGATGGATGCAAAGAAGCCCTTCTTGTTTCCCTTTATCACCCTGGCCAGATTCTGAAATGGAGTTACCTTGATGTGCCTGTGCTCATAGCCACACTGCAGTCCACAGGACATTAAAGCTCTCACCATTTTAATTTAGCTTTCTTTCAATTCTGAGGATTGCATTCATCTAGACTAGCATCTCACTGGTTTGCATTTCAGCAGAGTCAAGGTGAGCAAGAACATGTCTTTCTCTAGAGAAAATATTACACTTTCTGGTATAAAGAGTCAAACTCCCATTTCATTCCACCCCGAAGTGGCAAATGCTATGTGCTGTCATTGCGTCTTAATGCCATTGTCTCAGAGGGGATGGAGGAACAGAGGTTGACTCTCAAAAATAAGTTGATAACTCATGAGGTCACAAGGCACTTCCATAGACAAGAGTCCATAAGGATTTGCCCAGACACGACAGCTTATTTCTGTGTAGTCTTTTCTACCATTCTCTAGCACACTAAGAAGGCTCTTCTCCTGCACCAATGCAGCATATTAACACGGGGTCATCAGCCAAGTTTATAGCCTGGCCTCTGAAGATTAACTTCAGGCTGCCATACCTTGCAGCCATATAACTGGAGCTGGAAACTCTTTCTGAAACTGGCCCAAGTGAAGTGAGGAACTTCTCAGGCTGAGTGTCCTCAGAGGGATCGTTTGTTGCTACTCAGCACTTCTCTTCCACTCTGGCTCTCTTCATAAATCCCAGCAAACTCCTGTTGGCAGTTGAGTGATTAAGTTATTGACAGATGCTACTATAATCTTTGCCATGCCCTCACAGACAGACGGAGTATCCAAGAATGCACCATGCTTCCCACTTATCCTGACAAGGAAGGACCAGCCCCTCCCACCCCTGGGCTCTCCTAATGATTGAAGATAGTCTAGCACACCAATTAACTTAGCAGAAAGTGATTTTCCAGTATTTTTCTGTTTTGTTATTTTTCTAAACTGGTTCTCCCACCTCCCCAGTATTACTGGGCTTGCTGGAGACCTGAATCCCTTGATAACACCAGTGAGAGCAGCCACTCCTACTACAAACACATTTAGTTGGTGAAAATGAATAGATCTGATAAAAAGCTTTACCCTACGTATAGCAGATATATACTTAAAACCTGCTCTCATCGGTGGGGTCATTTCTTTGGATCCCACATGAAGGCTGATACAAGCCTGAAGGAGCTCTCAAAGCTTCACAGAACTTCACAGAATCTTTCAGGTTGATAAAGACCCTTTGGATGATCAAGTCCAACCATTAACCCTACTCTACAAGTTCACCCCTAAACTACATCCCCCAACAGCATATCTAAGTCACTCTTGAAGACATACAGGGATGGGGACTCAGACACCCGCCTGGACATCCTGTTCCAGTGCTCAACCTTTCTGTGAAGAACTTTTTCTTGATGTCCAGTCTAACCCCACCCCATTGCAGCTTGAAGCCATTCCCTCTGGTTCTGTTGCTAATGACCTGTGAGAGGAGTCCAGCGCCAACCTCTCTACAATGTCCTTTCAGGTAGTTGTAGACAGTGATGAAGTCTCCCCTTAGCCTCGTCTTCCTCAAAATAAACAATCCCAGCTCCATCAGTTGCTCCTTATAGGATCTATTCTCCAGACCCTTCATCAGTTTCGTTGCACTCCTCTGCACTCGCTCCAGCACCTTGATGTCTCTGGTACTGAAGTGCCCAAAACTGGGGACAATACTCAAGGTGTGGCCTTACTAGTGCTGAGTATAGGGGGCAGTCCCTTTCACCTTAGCCTCAGAGACCCAAACAGCATAAACAATTGAGGTGCCAGGCCTGGGAGGAAAGGAGACTTGCTTGCAAATTTGCTCTGAGCTTTGTATCATTGCCTGGAAAACAGATACCAGGCCAGTCAAGCACCAGGTCTATGAGGCCTCAACTGCTCACTCTCTACACTGAGGAAGAAATGTAATTTCTTAAGGTTTTATTGACCCTGCAACCCATCCTTGACAAGAGTTATGAAAATGTATGCTTGGTCTGTGTACTCCCTGGTACTCAAGAAACACAAGAGGAGAACTTGTAGCTGCACACAGTCAGATTCAACACGTGCTAAATAAAAGACCAAATCAACAGAAATATTGGTAAGAATGTGAGTGGTTGTAACAGAGCAGGAGGACTAAAACAGGACCACTAATGAGAACTGTGTGTCCATGTAATGCCAAACGTAACAGGATTGTTTCTATTCCGTTCTTCTATTCCATTTCAGTCTGCTTCATCCCACACAGACGTTTCTAAGCTTTCTGCTCAGATTGGGTGTTACACCAGGCTGGCTCTCTGTGCACCTGCACAGGATGCTGAAAGCACAAAGGAGGAGAGCCAAGCCCTTCCACTGGGTAGAAATCCTTCTCATCCAGAAGTGTGGTGAGGAACACCTGCTACTGGAGGAAAGTGCTGTGGTGTAACAAGCACTGTACATCAACCCTTGTTGGAGAGCACATGCCCAGGGGAGCACAGCCCACAGCAGGAAAAAGAGATCAGCCAAGCTGAGTTATTGGGAGGGTATTCTTCCTCCAGGAGAGCTAGCCTTAAAAACAAGTCTCTAAGACACAGTCTAAGTTGAAAAGCATGAGATGAATGACATAACTTTGCACAGGAGAGGCAAGGGCTCCTCTAATTCTTCAGTATTGCTGGAGGATAAGGGCTCTTTGCATGCAGCGTAGACATCAGGGAACAGTAATGTAGGCACAAGTACAGCGGTCTGGAATAGCTAAAGCCCTGCAGGCTGAGACACAAAAGCTTGTCCCTAGGATTATTTTTTAAATTGTTTTTGCACTCAGGGTGACACCATGCACTTGCCTCTGAGCTCACTCAGCGATGAGGGGCTCAGCTGAGACAAGCCCACTCCAGTGCTGGCAGATCCTTGTGTGCACTTCCAGCCCCCACTAACCAGCCCTGAAATTGTTGTGCCAATGATGCCTCTGCAGTTGCTGGCTGTACTTCAGTTTCCCAGGGAAAGAAATCATCCCCAGCTCCTGTTGCTCATCACTTCAGGGTACCTATATTTATCTCAGCTGGGTGATGACTTGGAGCACCAGCAAGGATGCAAATGGGAAGAGGAAGAAAGCACACACTGCATGCCAACACCCTGGCTACAGCACAAGTCTGTAGGCGGCAGCACGTTCCCTCCTGAACAGATTGCTTTTTACAGCAGTAAGCAACAGCATTCTCCAAGAGAAGAAAAAGTAAAACAATACCTCATTCCAAGGATGAGAAGGGAAGAATAGAGCAGATTAAGCAGCATGCAGGAGTGCACAGGAAACCTGCAGCATCGGTGCTGTGGGCAGCTTCACTGGCTGCTCCTGTGATGAGGTATGTGGTACGTGGCCACTTCCCTCCAGCACATTCTGTTCAATGTCTGAGGAGAGGCATGATGTGCTTAGAGACAGATTCATATAAAACTCAGGAACACTCAGCGTGGCCAAGCATTCCTGCAAGAGGAAAGCAATCATATGAAGGTCAGATAGTATACCAATGGTCAATATACAGCTCAAAGAGCCTTTGGGGCTTTGAACGTTTTGTATAAAGCCATATGTAAAAGCTGTCTGCAATGCTACAGCCTCTGGGAAAGATTTATAGCTACAGAGCAGAGCAATTCTCTGCAGAAACTGCCTGACCTACAGTAAACCCATGAAAGCCATTACAGCCTTTAGAGAGTCAGTGGTCAGCAGCCAGCTGTGTGAAATCCAAGGGTGTGGAAGATCTCCAGCCAGCTCACAGCTTATCTGTGGGGGATGATGTGGCTGCCATGCAAGTGATGACTTGTCTTGCAGACTGGTTGAGGTTAGAAGAAAGCTCTCCTTTAGGCAGCACCTGTACTGACATTTCTGTTAGGTCAGTATGGGACTATGATTGACAAGAGAGAAAGATAAGCAGCTGCAGCACAAAGCAGAGAATCCCAAGTGCTCCACTGAGCAGAGCGTTATCCAAAACATGCTCTTTAATTTAACATACCATTTCATTTCCTGCTCAAAACTGTAGTGCACTTTATACAAGATGCTGAAAAAAGGAGAAAGTGAATTTATTCCTGTTAGCAAAAAGTCCTCTATTCTCTGCTAGCAGCAGTAGAACAAAGTACATGATGGAGAGAAATGTGAAGACTATGTCCAGTTTTCCTGGGCAAGCAATGGCTCTCAACGCTCTGCCACCGAAGGGTGAAACACAAAAAGTCTAAGCCTGGCTGCAGCTCTGCTGTGAGGGTAGCCACAGCCCTCTTTCACTTGGGAGAGCAAATGCAGAGAGAGCAGAACTGTTTGGATTGTGGCCAGTGCCAGCTTGACCTAGCTTCTGGCAGTGGAGGCCAAAGAGACAAGCTGCTCTCCGCACCTGCAGACCCCCTTTGGTGGGGGTCAGCCTGCAGCCCTCCCCTCTTTCGCTGATGGCTCAAATGCAGAAAAGCCAGCACCAACTCATTCCAGTTCTTGGCAGTGGGCTAAAAGAGAGGGTAAATCCCACATACAGCTGCTTCTAGTTTGATCACCTTTGAAGATGCCAGCCAGGTGAGCTCTTAACCCTCTACTTCGCTTGGTGCCTAAGCACAAGGGAGAAGAAGGAAGGCTCTGCATAAGGCCTGTAGAAAGCCCTTGGATGAGACCTTGAAACAGGAGTCACCCCAGTCCACCAGTGCCATGTCGGCTTTGTCTCCATCAGACTGGCAAAGATCCTGTATACTCTGCCACTGAGAGACTGAGAGAAGCCTCTACTAAGAGAGAGAAAGAGAGAACACAAGTACTGATCTCCTGAGCCCTTGGCAAACAGTGAAAATATCTGGAATTCTGTTGTATCCTCCACATGTGATGCTGCTATAGCCTCAAAGAAGAGCCCCCAAGCTGATGGAAGCTAGAAGTATGCTGGAGATGTCACAGACTGCTGATGCCTGCATGAGGATTGGAAAACGAACTTTTCTACAAGCATCAAATGTATGTTTTGTGCTCTATTCCTGCCACCCCCTCCCTTTCTTTTCTGAAAAGTGGTGTGTGTGTGTGTGTGTGTGGTGACTTTGTGGTTATGAGTGTAGGTGTACACTCTCTTGTCCCAGAGCTCTCATCTACAGCTAAAACCTGATGTGTTAGCTGTCTCCCATTTCTCTCAGTGTGTGTAAGGACATTTTGATACAGTTTCTGTTTTACCTTTTAGATTCTTTTCCTTATTTGGGGATTCTTTCCTTTTCTTATTGGTGATGGGTTCAATAAACCAGTGACTTTTTAGCAAAGTTGCTTCATTGCCTGTTGAACTCTCGGAGAGAGCTGATTGTTGAGCTGGAATTACAGGCACCGACTCAAACCAATTTATACCCTCTCTCTAAACTAATACAATACTATCAAACTGTTCCACCCATCTGAGTGGGGCTAATAGGCATTTTTGTAAGCAGCCATTTTTTTTAATTCAGAAAATTGTATCAGAATAGATCATGAAAACAAACAAACAAGGTGTGAAATCTTTAAGGACAAATCCCCCTGTTTTTTAGTCAAGAAGATTGCTGGGATGGATTGCATAGACCTCCTGAGCCTAGTGAAGGCTGACTTCTTTATAGTGCAAACCCAACCACTAGCGTTTTGCAGAAGACTAGTGTGAGTCACTTGTGTTTCTTTCCCACACATATTTCTTCCTCCTCCTCATTGAAAAGAGTCAGCATTTTATTTTCTCATCACCAAGAGAATAAGATGCTGAGGATACTCATCTCTGTTAGATTTTAAGGCATTTTATTGCTAATAATAAAAACCAGATATAAAGTACACTTCTATAAACTGTAAGTTAGCTGAATGAGACCAGAGTTACTGGATGTCCTTTCTCATTCATTACCCTGTGCTACACATCAGTCATTTTGCTTTGCTGTTAACATTTTTTCAGCACATCTAGATCTGATTTGAGAAACACTGTAGGGGCAAATGCACCCAAATCAACACTTTTAATAGTGTTGTTTGGTTTGTGCTTGTTTTGTTGATTCTTTCAGGGCTTTATCATTGCCCCCAACTGTCACAGTCCAGCTCAAGGGTTTATTAGATCTGTATAATGCAAGTAAACATATGGGAGTCAGCCGTACAGCTTCCTTATTCAGCAGTCATACATTCCCTCTGGCTCTTCTCTAATTAGTCACTTATTCCCAGGACTGCTGAGCAAGAGCTTTGCACCACAACAAATGTGTTGCATCGGTTCTGCCTTTGCTATGGCTCTGATGGCAGATAGTCTAATTAACTTAATGGATTTCCTACAAGCGAGACCAAACCGCTGCAGTCTCTAAAAATCAGTGATCATTAAGGAAGGGCAAGAAGAAGGTTTCTTAGGGGACATGAAGGTGTGAAAATAATGTATAGCTGTCCATCTGTATATGCCCCAGCCAGGAGGAGCAGAGGGAGGCCACAGCATGGGGAGAGGAGCAGAGATGGCCCAGGGATGTGCTGGTCACACTCACAGCTGCACTTAGCGGGTGGCTGTCAGCAGTCATGTAGGGCTGATGACAGCCTCATTGCACTGTTACTCTCCAAGGAGCACAGGGCAGCATGTCATGGTGAACAGCTAGGACAGGCCTCCTCATCCCCACTAACATGCTTGAACAGCCACTGGGGAATAACTGAGGGAAGGCCACAGAGAGATGGAAAAGCAGTCACACTTTCATAGGCTAAGTGTCTTGTTTTTCAAGGTAAACTCACACAGTGTTGCATCAGCAACAGCAAGGCCAAAGATACAGGACCAAAGATACAGGAGGGACCAGATTTTTCTTCTCTGTCTGGAAGTGCTGTAGGAAAGAAAAAAAGATACCTCAAAGTTTGAATCCTATGTTGGTGTGCACTTCAGAGAGCAAACAAGGCTTTAGCACTGAAAGCAGATCTCTCCCATCCTCAGATCAGATCAACTGAGAACTGTCTTTAGCCAAGAGGACATTCTTCAAAGGCAACATCAGTGCAGTAGTTAAACCTGAATCTTCTCCTTCCTGCCCCCTCTGTGAGACGAGAAATAAAAGTTAGCTCCAACTTGGGTCAATAGCTCTGACTTGTTCCCACAAAAAAAAGTCCCCAAGTTGGAAAGGAAATGTTATTCAAGCTCTCAAGCAGCAGCTGGCACACACTCATAGAAACAGAAAGCAGCAATAGCCTCCAGGATGAAGACTCTCCCCTATAATGAGATTTTAAGGGAAGTATCAGACTGATAGAATTAACAAAGCTGTTGGTTTCAGGTAACAGAAATCACTCATCTCATTGCTCTGTAAGAAAAATGACTGATTCAGGGAAGGGAGCTCTATCACAAGCAGCTGTTCTGCTTTACAAGTACTTTGACAGAATGTAGCAGAATTAGCCTAAAAAAACCCATAAGCTCAGGTATCTAAAAATGCATCTTAGCCATAGCATCTCTTACATCCTTAGCTATAGCATCTCTTGTCCAACCTGAACGAAAGCAAAAAAAACCAAAAGCAAGCCTGGATCTAAACCCTCTGCAGCTCTTTTCCCCATCACTTTCAAAAAGTCCCAGCATGGTATTCCCTGGACTCAGCACTGCTTTGGGAGCTGAGAATCTTCAGAATTAGCTGTAAGAATGAACTATGTAGCTGTACTTCTAAGATGAGAAATGTCACCCTCTAAGGACTTGTGGCTACAGCTAATCTAAGTTTCTAAAAACCAGTCAAATCAGAAGCCTAGTCTTGGTGACTTTCTGATTAAAGCAAGAACTTTTGCAGACAAGGTGCCTGCAAAGCAATGATGACCAGGGTCATCAGTAAGCTATCGCAGACACAATTAATCTGCTACAGCTATGCCACAGCTACACAGATGTAGTTGTCATTTCCTCACAGTAGAATTGAAAAATTAATCTTCAACAGGCAGCATGGATGTCCTTCATTGCACAAACCCAAACCCATCCCCAAGAGTTCTATTTGTCACTCTGGAAGGGTGCAAGCAAGATCTATCTTGAATGATCTACATTTGCAGGATGAGGACCTAGGGAACAGCTGTTAGACTTTTCTTCCTATTGAGAGCCCTCAGTTTGCACAGCACCTGAGAACCCCATAAATCCAGCCAGAGAAGGTCACATGTTATTGCAGATGAGTTTTTCTGTAAGAATCTGAATTCTCAGTGAAAAGGCTGTGCTGAAAAGCACTGAGTGCAATGGCTCGAGGACTGCTAAAAGCTCTCCCCTGAAAGATTCCAGATCCAAATTTGTGAGCCACCTTCCTCCTGTTTACACACACCCTTTCCAACGGAAGCCAGATTTCTTTTCAAGGGGACTGCAGTGTTGATACTCACTGAGCATTTGGTAAACACATGCAACTAAACTGCCACCAGAAAACAGATGTGGGGGGAAGCAGGAGCCAAGGATTACTTGTCAATAGTGAACTCAGGACAGTTCAAGCCTCTTACCAAGCTTACTTGATGCTACAACAGGCTTTCATTTACCCCTAAGTGGAAATACAGATGTTTAAAACAGGAAGGTTAAGAGCATTCTTTCACTAAAGTTAAATTTTTTGGGTATTGGTAAAATTCAAACAGATTTAAAGCAAGAAATTAAGAAAATATTTTCTTTTGAAACTGTGAGAAAGTGATGCCTCAGACTGGCAATTTTTTATTAATGCCTTTCCAACGGAACTCTTCTAATTCATAAAGGATTCACATCCATTTCAGCGGAACTGAACACCCATTGACAAACATTTCTTTGCCTCACTTTGAACATTTGTCATCTTCAGTGACACTCGGAGCAAAGTTGCAGTGGCTCTCTCCTTTTATAGGGAGATGCAGAACAAGAGGTCTGATCCAGTAGCACAGCTTTTGTGCTCTGCTGGCACTCGTGTCACCATTTTCAACAAGGCAAATGGCAAAGCGACTCATTGTGGCCTGAGATAAGCTCAGTGGGATGCTTGCTTCACACAAGCCAGCATGAGTGGGTACTAAGACAGCCTGGGCACAGTGGGAGCCAGACACCTTCATATGGGACTAAACAGTAGTTTGAGGGGAGGGTTGTCGACATTGCCTTGAGGAAAAGACTGACTATATTGTTTGCAATATGCTCTCTACCTTTCCTTTACCCTCAAATCCATGCTGGACTTCAAAATAAAACTCTGCTGAATTTAGTTCTGTGCCTGTAGACTTCAAGAGCTTACAACAATCACAGCCCTCAATACACGAGTTCAGAGGTGATGGTTAATTGACAAAATATGCTGCTCTGTGAAGAATCAGTGACCTGGAAACTTTACAATTTACAGGCTTGCATATCACAGATATTTCTTGCAGGATTTATTGAATGGCTCCCCTGAACATTTATTAATGAAGAGGTTTAAGTGCAGTTTCTCTTTTTATTCCCTTTACGATGTACACTGCTGGAGCCTCAGCGAGCCAATGGTACTTCATGTTCCTGGGATACAAGCCAGGGTAATTGGCAGTATCAATCTTCCCCTCTTCGACTAACACTGCAATTCTCCCACAGTCCAAACGTGCAATGCATGGCTGACAAAGGAGTCATTTTAACAGATGGGATGATATGACACTTCTAAAAAACCCAGATCAACAAGTGGATTTTTAGGGAACCCAGGCATACCAAGAATAGTTATTGCTTTAAGGGGAACAGAAGAAAAGGAAAGACGTTTCTGCAGCATCAACATCTACCATCTATCTTTTGGACAAACACAAAGGTAAGCCCAAAGCTGTGGCCACTGGACCAGTGGCCTGGTCCAACTGTAGTGGCAGAGGGGCTGAGAAGACAGGATGTAGCTGAGGGAGACAAGGAATTGGTAGTAGGGGTAGGTTGAACATACATTTATTCAGGCAAGTCTCACAGTGGATCATTAGGCCAGATCCCATCGGGGAGAGTTTCTTCTCTCACCAAGTGCAGAGACTATTCAGATTTAATTACCTATAAAATATTTAGAGGCAGTAGAGAAATTGAGATGGACTTCATCCAAAACAGCCACATTAACAACTAAATATTCCTGGTGGATTAATTCCATGACTAAAGATTAACATTACTACCAACACATCACCATTACCACTATGTTAGACTGCAGAAGCAGCTAGTGTTTGCAGGAAACAGAGTGACAAGAGCAGCTGGAGGTCATTCACCTTACAGTGAGACAACAGGCCACATTTTTTTGTCTTATCTGCATAGTTACCCAGTAATCATGGAATCATCAACACTGGAAAAAACTTTCAAGATCATCAAGTGCAACTGTCTGCCCTGTGAGCCCCATCCATTAAACCACCTCCTAAAACATGAAGTCTATCCCTGTCTTTAACAACTCCATGTACAGTGCCTCCACCAACCTCACTGGGCCCCTTCCAAGACTTCACCACTCTTTCTGTGAAGATGTTTTTCCTAGCATCTCAAGATCCTTTAACACAACATGACCCCATGTTCTTTTCCCCTATCCCTAGTCACTAGGAAGAAGAGGCCAACATCCGCCTCATTACAAGTCCCTCAGTCACACCTGCCCTTGTCCATTTAGGTGCTGTCTCTACTCTTCAGATTCATAGTGAAAACCACAAAAGGCTTCTGAAAAACCTGCTGGATGTGCTGTTCTTCATCCAAATGGATGACAAGATTATACTCAATAATCCTCACTCCTCCAAAGCACCCAGGCTTACTGCTATTCTGTTTGAACAGGGACACAGTAACAATCACATCCAGCTTGGTGCTATACATTTAATCTGGTGAAGTGTATCCAGATGATTCTCTTCTCTGGCACTGCTGCATTCCAGGTGCAGAGGCTAGAAGCAAGCAATAGTTAAAAGCATGTAGCTGCTTGGCTGAGCTCCATTCTTGTCACTCCCACTGCAGCCTGAGAGGCTCCAAGGAATGACCTTCTTGGGAAACGTTCAAAACCCACCTGGACAAGTTCCTGTGTGATATTCTCTAGGTGATCCTGCTCTATCAGGGACTTTGAACTACCTTGGTGAAAAGGATCTATCATCAGAGATCCTTTTCACCCCCACCACTTCTGTGAACAGCTGCTTTCCTGCAAGCATGCACCAGAACCTAGCAATTGATGTCACCAGCTCCACCTAGTGACTTTTACTGCCTTCCTCCTTGCCATGAGCCATCTGGGAAGAGTTACCCATAGCAGAGGACTGCTGTAAATTTGCTCAGCATTAGGTGGGGCCTAATGCTTCCTTACACTGGTGATAGCTTAGTGCTGACACATCACCAGCCACTCCATCTCATTCCTCTGCTTCCTGCAGGAGCTGAAAGCTTCTTTATGTGGACTGACATTGATATGATGAGACCAAAGGATACAGGGTAGAACAGATCTCCAGCAGATACAGTCATTTCATGAGTGTGGCTTGTACAAAATCTGTATTTCAAACAGACTCTTGTTCCTGCCATTCCTCCTGCATTGCAAGGAACAAACACAGCCACTGTCATCCAGGAAGAAAGGTGGTGGCGAGGGCATCCAAGCACCAGGAAACATTTTGGTGGGTGCCTTGCGGAATTTCAGTGTTTGGCTACTACAACCAAACTACAGTTACTCATTGTTTTAGGGTAATTATCCTCCACAGTCTGGGGGTACCGAATGCGGCCACATTCTCCAAAAAGCACAGTGACAACTTGTGAACCTTGGTTCTTGTGGTGAGCCTGGTAGAGTTCTAGGGGTGAACCTGGTAGAGTTATTGGTTGGGCTTTTCCAACCCAAATGATTCTATGATTCTGTTAATTGCACTCTGCTGGCAGAGGGAGAGGGCTTGGCACAGCAGATAGGAGGAAAACGAGTTGTTTGGGGGCTGTTGCCATCCAGGCATGGCATGGACTGCAGCACTGCAGTAGTTTCAAATGCGAAGTGCACTTGACATGCAGCTGAGAAACAGCACAGAATTTCTTTCCCAAAGTCCTACTTTAAAAAGCCCAAGCTTTAGGAGTTGTCACACCACTACAGTGGGCTCACATTCGTTTAGTCTGCCAAGAGCTGAAGTTGCTATTCCAAGCTTATTTTTAATGAAGCACCACTTTTACATTGGCCTTCCCTTAATCTTCTACAGGCATTTGGTCTGTGTGAATTCTGATCGCTCTGCTTTGCAAAGGGTGATACCCCCACTGCAGCCACCTTTGCTTCTGATCCTTGCAGTTATTGCTCCCAATTAAGAGGCACCTTTTCAGCTTCAGATAGTGCCTGTTTGAAAGCATAATCATTAAAGATCCCTAGCATAGCCATGATAGGCTGGGTAATAGTATCAACACCTTAGCTTTGATGGCCAGGACAGAAATAACACCATCTCTTTAATAACTTGTATTAGCTCTGTAATCACCTGCACAGAAAAATACAATTGGCCATCAGGGAGTTGCTAGACCTGTGTGTCACTATAAAAGGCTCTTCTCATGAACCACTGGGACACTGAATACAGTCCACCCTCAGCATACACATTCAGAGCAGTGTTTGATGAGGGTATAACCCCCAACCAATCCTGCACACAATTTCAGGAGCATAACAACAGTTCAGATCTCAAGCTGGCAAATGTTCAGAGCAGGCTTTCATTAGAGCAGGGCTGGCATGCAACACTTGGGACACCTACTGAACCACAAGGACTGCATTCAGCTATAAAGAAGGTAGCTTTAGTAGCCTTCTGCTTTTGCTTTGGGTGTTGCAGGGGTCAGACACACTTGTGACAGTGTTTCTGACAGAGGACTTATTCCATGTTAACCTTTGGTTTTGCCATTCCAAACTAAAAATACCTTGCTACTGATGCAGCAGCTTGAAATTAAGCAGAACGACTGTGGGTGGAGAAATGGCAGGGCAGTTTGGATCCTTACATTGCTAAATAGGCAGGAGAAGTAAGAAACTCCTAGTACACGTAAGTGCCTGCCTGGTGTCACATGCTGGACAATGAAGACGTTCAGCCGTCCAGGAGAAGGTGCTTGGTGCACTCTGGGCAGTGATATTTCTCTTGAGGGTATACAATCCTTTGGTGCAACCAACCCATCAGGACACCGGTCAGAGTCCTGTAGCCCTGGTCCCACCACTAAAAGTACCCCCTAGTTTTTAGTAAAGGTGGTGGGACTTGTGTGCTGAGATGCGGGTCCTGCTGTTAGCAATGCCTAGGTAAGGGGGAAATCATGCTTCAGGCTCATTATCCTGAAACTCCTTGTAAAGCCCTTGCTCAGCAGTCTCAGTGTTGTTGCCTCTCTTTCATCCCAGAAGAGAAGTTGATTTGTGGGTGGACAGGACAAGCCTGTAGTCCAACAAGGACCATGGAAGGTGAGCTGTCACCTTGCACACATTTCCCCTCTCCTTCCCTTTAAAATCCAGTGTGTAGCATGGAACCCAGCACTAGTGGCTGGTTCATGCCACCTCAGCAGCACACTGCAGGTCTGGCTGTCAGTGAGGGGTAGTTCCATTTCCTGCAGGGCAGGAGTCAGTGCCTCAGCCACTGCAGACGCAACCAGGCCATCTGCAAGACATCTAACCAATCCAGCTGAATGATAGCAAACAGCTTCATCACCCGGGAGCTGCATCCATCCCTTCCCCAACAAAGTGACAAGAGCAGCTGGAGGTCACACACCAGGTGCCTGCCTGGTACTTTGAAGCAGTTTGGGATCATGCATCCAGTTCTGGAACCCTCAACACAGGAAAGATACTGAACTGTTGGAACGTGTCCAGAGGAGGGCTACAAGGATGATTGGAGGACTGAGGCACCTCTTCTACAGGGACAGGCTGAGAGAGTTGGGGCTGTTCAGCCTGGAGAAGAGGTGACTCTGGAACAGGTTGCTCAGGGAGATTGTGGATGCCCCTTCCCTGGAAGTGTTCAAGGCCAGATTGGCTGGGGCCTTGAGCAACCTGGTCTAGTAGAGGGTGTCCTTGCTCGTGGCAGGGAGGTTGGAACCAGATGACCTTTCATGTCCCTTCCAACCTGAACCATTCTATGAATCTATGAATCAAGCAAAGACACCCTCTTAGGCAAGGAGTGGATTGGTTTGCCCCTACCCAGTGACTCAAGCTATTATTGCTCCATGACTGGACAACAGACATTGCTTTGTTCTCCTAAGCACCCTGCAGTACCAGTCCTCAGAAAGCTGCCACCATGAGAAACCAGCCCTGACTGGGACACAGCATGCTTTATACTGTGAGAGCTGCTGGGGAGTGGGAAACAGACGAGTATCTTCTACTGTGGATGAGCCTCAAACCTGTGGCGATCTAGAAATAAAAAGCAATGTTCACAGACATTCTCATCTCCTTTAAAAATCTACCCAATCTCCAACAAGAGCAACTCCTTTGAGGGAGCAGGGGTTTTTTGATGTCTAGAGGACAGAACATAGAAGAAAAGATATTTTTGCATATAGGAGTGGGAACAGCTGCCATGTAACACCTTGTGAGGATAGCTCCATCTGCAAGAGGCTCTGATACACAGGAAGGAATACGCACAGCATCTCTGCTAATGTGCTCCAGGGTCCCATGCCTCAGAAAAACACTGATATGCTCATGTCTACAGGCACTGGTCCTCTGACAAGCCAGTGAGACCTGATGAGCAAAGGGATGCTTGAATTTTCCATCTGGCAGGAGTCACCTGTTGCATTTCTCTTTGTGAAAGCAAGTGGCTCCTTTCCCTTAGCCATTACCTCTTTTTTGTGCAGAGAAAATGGTGCACAAATGAGAGCACAAACCTCACACTTCCCGGAGCACCTCTGATTTACAGGTACAAACAGCATCTTTGAAGTTACACTGCTCCATTTCAACTCAAAACCCTACAGTCACACATGGTGTTTACCAAACGGAATGCAAACTGTAGCCACATTACACACATTAAATCCAGACACAGAGATCAGGAAGATTGTTGTCTACTTTTAAATATTAACAAAAGCAGAAGGATACTTGGGAATAGGACAAAGGAGAACGGAGGGTGACCAGCATGACAAGGACCAGGAAAGGAAAGCAAGTTGACTCTGTATCAATCTTACAGTGTTGGAATAGGCTGGTGATTGTGAAACTCTTTATATCAGCCACCCCAAAACCATGTGCTGATCAGATTAAGGGGGTTGTGTAAGGGATGAAAAAGTCAAATAAAATAGTTCAGCTCAGTTCTAGCCAGTCTTAGTTTCTCCTTGATACTTGGAGAAAAATGGATCACAGTTCTTGGCTACCTTGACAGGGCATCTGCACAGACCAGACCTCAGAAGGGTTAAGCAAGAAGCCACAGAATCACAGAATATCTTTGGTTGGAAGAGACCTTAAAGATCATCATGTCCAACCTCTGGCACAGCACTGCCAGCTCACCCCTAAACCATGTCCATCTGCACCACATCTATATGTCTTTTAAATACTGCCGGGGTGGTGACTCCATCACTGACTACCCTGAGCAGCCTATTCCAATGTTTGGTAATAATTTTGGTGAAGAATTCTTCCAAACATCCTGCCTAAACCGCCCCTGGTGCAGCTTGCAACGATTTCCACTAGGGAGAAGAGGCTGTTCACTCCAACCTCTTTTCAGGAAGAGCACTGTAATTTCCTTGAGGGTTGTCCATATTGCTCATCCGATGCTGTCAAGATTTATGATTCTATGCCTAGAGACACACCTGCTTAGACACAGAGCAGAATCACACAGACCCATAGCAACCTTGCTCACACTACCTGCCAGGATATTTGAGCCCTGAAACAAACTTTTCTTGGGTCTTAATTCCCTTATTCCTGCCATTATGGGCAAACTGTAAGGTGACCACCATCTGAGCCAGTGATTTAAGAGTGACAGTAGGTTATTTACAGATCTGCTATCTGATGTCACAAGCAGTCATAGCAAGTTGTCTCTAACCCACTTGTAGCTCTGTGACACTTTAGAAATTGCTCATGGAGTTAAGAGACTTGTGCCACCTCCCTCACACCAAGACCCTGAAGCTACCTGTCGAGGCTTTGCCCACGTAGGTACTTGGAGCAAGCAGGTTTTAACCTGCCCTGATAGTATTAAGGATCTTGGCCATCCACTGCTAACTATCAGCCATGGGCTATGGCCAAAAGGAAGCCACTGGCTTTCCAGCAGCTAGCCAAGAGCTAGAATTGGTACAGTGATGCTGAAGAAAACTGTGCTGATACAGCCTGTTTGAGGGTAACACAAAGGCACAGAGGAATGTGGTGCATGAAGAAAGCACAGGTATAGCCTGCTGACCTTCACAGAACCTGATCGAGGGATGAACTTCTGGGACAATTAAACAAAGCCTAGGACAAGAGTTAGCCCAATCGTACTACATTGACAAGAATTAAAAGGCACAACTGAGTTGACATTCCTCTAGTATAAAGAACATGGAAAGTGGAGGCAGAGAGGTGTTTTTTTTCTACACAAGTACATGAGATGAGGTCTTTGCCCACATAAAGCACCCTCTATGGCTCCCACTTGCTGTCTTGGACTGGGTGCTGCAGGACTGCATCACAATCTAAGAAGTGCAGTTGGTTGAACTGGGGTGGATGATCACACAGGTGACAGGGATGCTTGGGTCCTGTCTCTCCACCCACTGGAGCTGATACTTTCTAGTTATCATGACCATGTTCTTCAGGAATTTCCTGGTGGGTAAAAAAACAGAGCCAGGATGACAAAAATAGAAACGGCCACCACAAATCAAATTCTGACACCAAGTCTACAAACCCACGATGTGCTTTTGCTCTGGGAATGTTCAGCTGGGTTGATGTCACATTGGAAGCAATATAGAGAATTCCCTGAGCTCCAGCTGGAAAAGCTGGACTTGCTTTTAAATTCATAAATCGTCTTCTTGTTTCACCTGTGACCCTTCAAGCCACTCGTCATACCTGGGCATCACAGAGCTGTCAGGAGGTCAGGGGAAGCAACAGCAGATTTCACTGCTGTCAGCTTGGTTCAGGCAAAAGGACAGTTTACCTTCCATAGAATCACAGAATGGTTTATTTTGGAAGAGATCTGAAAGATCATCTAGTTCCAACCCCCCTCCCACTAAAGCCCTATCCAACCTGGCCTTGAACACTGCCAGGGAGGGGGCATTCACACCCTCCATGGACATCCTGGGACTCTGAACTTCTTTGCTGGCTTTGGCATCAAGGTCAGCCCTGGTTACCTGTAGTCTGGGCTCCTAAAAGGCACACAAGAAGCCTTAAAAGCAATGGGAACAGATAACCAGGTCATTCAGACCCCATAAATCCTCTTTCTAATTTTCAAACCAGAGTGCTTAGGAGATGAGCAGGGCCCAACATGTGAGAGATTTATGGTGCCGTTTAGGCAGCTATATGCAGTTTAAATTAACACTAGACAAGCGTATGCTCTGTGTGGGCTTCCTGCATATTTTATAAGCAATCTAATGTCACAGTTAAATGCAGTTTAAACGAATGGAGTCAAAACTCCATTCAGCATTTATTTTAGCAGCTCAGTAGATAGCTACACTGTCATAGCAGAGTTACCTGGCAAACTGACAGGCAGAAGAGCCCGCCTTCAGCAAATCAGATCTTTAACAAAGGAGTTTACTCTTTAGAGAACCAGCAAATGCTCCGGAGTGGAGGACGAGATGATTTTGCACTCGGTGGGGGATGCAAATGGGGTTCATTGATATCCCTCACGTGAACACTGCTAGAGATACTCACAGAGGCTGTGCCACCCAACTGTGCTCCATTTGTCAGTTGGCCAGTTACCAACCTTCCAGCACAGGGCACAAGGCAGTGGTGAGCTCAGCTTGAGTTCTGTGAAGTTAAGGCTGATTAAAAGTTTGCCTCAACTATTATCAAAACAGGACAAAGCCCAGAACTGAAGCAACTGCCTTCTCTCCAATGTTTGAGAGTCCAAGAAGCCCACGTGCTCACACAAGAACTTTGAAGCCTTTTTGTGATTCATTTCTAGTCGTTTTATTAATTTAATTTCTTTAACATCCATGAGAGCTGCTGTGAATCACCACCACCCTATTTCACACATTGGAGGTGGCAAGTTTGGGCAGTCTGGCTTGAGGGGCCAATAGGCACACACTGCCTTACAGCTGCCGGCCCTCAGGCATGGTGCCAAGCGTTCTGCACCAAGGTATGGTGGGGATGCTCACGCTAAGCCTTTGCTTCAGTACTTTCTAATAAATTATTACTGTTTCTCTGCTCAGGGAAACCCTCCTCTCATTTTCTAATCACTTCCAGCCATAGGAGTAACAGACCCACTGCTGGCAAAGCTCAGCTTTAACGCCAAGCAGCTGTTTGCTGGGTCTGGAAATGTCCTGTACTTCAAATTGTAGTCTGACACCAGGATTGCCTAGCCATGCAAATAGTGCGGTAATGGGAAAAGCAGCGGCAGCACAACAGCAGAAGGTAAAGCCCTGGATGATTTTGCATGGGATAGAGAAACAAGAAGGTGCCTTCATTATCAAGGTTAATCTTGCACACTGAAATTTTGATACCATCGCAACTCTTATTTTTCAAGATCCGTCCTAACAACTGATGAGCAAGAAACAGATGTGAAGCTGACTGGTCTGCAATTACAATTTAATGGATTATAAAAGGGCTGGCAAAGGGGCCACTTAGATCACTGTTCCTGCTCATTAAAAGGTCTTTATCGCTGGCCTGCGAAGCTGGTCTGCATTAAAAGTGCAGAAACCAATGTGACTGCTAGGAGTAACAGGACAGCTGTCAGGGCTGCTTTTACCAGAAAGCTGCAGGGCTTCTCCCACTGCTACAGAAATGTTTCCCTGGATGTTTGCTTCGGCCAGCAGCGCCTTTTAAAGACAAAACCCTTTAAGTATAGATATTCAGAAGAGCCACAGTAGCATGAAGATTTCCACACCTTGATCTACCTCAGGGCACCCTACATTGCTCCTGGGTGCTGAACAGGACGTAAGTCATAGGAATTCAATTTGTCACCACCCCCCAGGCTTTGGAGAGAAGCAAAGATAGACACAACAGTAGCAAGCAGAGTGCTGGGAGGTGCACAGGTTGCTCGAGGGCCCACAGTGACACTTCCCACAGATGAGATTGCAGCGGAGTGCTGGCCCCACTCAGCCCCAGGAGACTATTTCTCTCTCTAACTGGGGACCACATTCTTGGGTCAGGGGACAGCCCCATGTCTTTTTGCTGCAAGAGATTTAAGAGCAAGTGGAGAGCTGAGGCTGACTTACTGCTCCAGAAGGAGCGTGAGTGAGCAGCAGTAAAAAACACATCTTCCCAGACCAGACTGCCACCGCAGAAATTGAAATGGCCTAGTTTGTGGACTCCTTCAAAAAAAGGGTCAGGTGTGTTTTGAAAAGAACTCCAGTTTCCTCAAAGAAAGTGAAATAACAAGAATCAGCCCAGCCCAGAAGATAGCCTTTTCCTTCTCAGCTGCCTGGAGCCCAGGGGAGCAATTTCTAAGCCATGGCTGACCCTTGGCTCACCTTCAGCCCCAGAAGAGCAGGAGAGGAATGAGAGATCCTGGAACACTCCAAAGGAAAGGGGATCAGACATCTCACTTTTTCCTACAGCTACCAAGAGGTTCCCTAGAGCATGACACTAGCCAGGGATGGAGAGGATCTGTCCCCTGGCTACAGCACCCTACTCTCTCCCTATAGCATCACCCTCCCATGCCTTCTGTACTTCATGCTACTTATCTGCATGTATTTTCAAGCTGCTGAACATGTGGAGACTAGGTTTTGGATGGAGGGAGAGGGCAAATACTTGCCAGAAGTGCCAGTTTGCTCTGGCAACACACAAACCAGTAGCATTTTTCTAACCAGAGCCATGCTTTAGTCACCCCACAGTTACTGCTCAGTGCTCAGCACACAAGCTGCTCAGCAATGTAACTTCCCTCTGCAGCAGGGCACCTGGGAGGCACACTCCTTTCCAACCACTACCACCTCCTTCTGTGCCATAAACCCAAGAAATCCTTGGCTGCTGAATGCCACAAGAGCTCTGCAGATGGATTAGCTCTCACCAGCCACCAATCTTGTCTTGCCCAGTAGATCTACTAATTCTTTCCCTCACTGGGAGGAGGCTCAACCTGGGCCACTGGGCAAGAAGGACCTTCAGAGTGGCTTCCACACCTGAGTGAGTAGCATTCAATGACTTGAGAATGAAAGAGATTCTGCTTCTGCTTGTCCTCCCTATCCTGGGTGTCCTGGTTTTACAGAAGCAGATGTGGTGTTTTTTCCATACACATTCCTTTCTGCTCTAGTGGACAAGATTTATGTCTCTCAAGGTGGGGTGACAGTTTTACAGTCCTAGATTGGACAGATTTATTGACACCCATTCTGACCTTTTACCAATTAGAAAGAGTGTTGGTGGTTAATTATTGGAGAAGCTGGCAGATGGGTTGGACTTTCTGCAAGGTTATAAAAATGCTGTGTTTCTATCGTTCTGGCACGGTTGCCTTGTAGCAGGAGAGGAGACACCTCTGCCATCTCTCCAGACAAGCTATGAGGCCTGGAGGACAAAACCCACTGCCTCATCAGCCAGCATCCCACCACTGCCGTAGAATCATAGAAACATTAGGGATTGGAAGGGATCTCAAAAGATCATCTAGTCCAATCCCCCTGCCACAGCAGGATCACCTAGGCCAAGTTGCACAGGAACACATCCAGGCGGATCTTGAATTTCTGCAGAGAAGACGACTCCACAACTGCCTGGGCAGCCTGTTCCAATGCTTCCTTCATCATCTTCGTTGTTCTATACTGACACCCTCCAGCAGCTCTGTGTCCTTCTCGAACTCAGGGGCCCAGAACTGGACAAAATACTCTAGATGTGATCTCACTAGTGCAGAGTAGAGA